>PVLA01006287.1:0-127120 GCA_004027455.1 Hydrochoerus hydrochaeris
AAAATGTTAATTGATACCTATTGCCCTGAACCTGGGGCGCCTTCTGCTTGGAGTTGAGGTCAATTAACACCTATTGTTTGGGATTGTCCCTGCCTGGCCCTGGGCCTGGGGCGTTTCCTGCTTGGGGCTGGGGGTTGTTGCCAGGGTTGGCAAATATATATTCCAGCTTCTAAAAAATAAAAGCGGATTCAGATTCACTTACAGACTGGTGTGCAGTGTTTTCTGTCTCTCAATCGCCGACTCCCTGACCACCTTTGGGAAACCCTAGCTCTGCCGCAGCTGGACTCCGGCACTCTATATTCAAAATGTTAAGATTTGTAAAAATACAATTCAATACAGCAGTTTCACTAAGACTTGCCTTAAGAAAATAATAATGTATTCACACACGAATATTTATCAGTGAATTAAATATATAATAAAATAGCATTTAAACCCGAATTGGGTGAATAGAATTAAACTGCTCTAAGGTATTGTTCTGCTAGATGAGGTAATAGCAGCTAATATCAGTAGCAAGTAATATCTTGATAATTCATGAATTCTGTTATGATATCTATAATAACAGTCAAAGAAGAGTAAAATGGTAAAAAACTATCAGACGATGCATCCATCACTTACTTGTTACGTCTCTGTTCCAGATCCACATTTGTGCAGTGAGGTATTGAAAATTCCACTATTAGGCACAATGCTAAAATTCACCTGCAGAGGGCGCTGAAGGGGTTTCTCTGGTTCTGGAGGGCTGCATCGGGCTGACTCCTGTATTCTGCACCTCTTCCTCAGTACCAAGCCCTGTCTCTCCAGTGTGTGATTTTTCAGTTACCACAAAACTTCCCCTGAGAGCGTCCAGTGAGTTCCTGGGCTGCGAGCCTTTTCACTGGGAGCTTCATGCGCAGTCGATCAGTGGGACCTCAGTGGGTATTTCTACCATTTCATGGACATGGTCATGCCCTCTCCAGTGAGGTCTGAATCCCAGCTAAGCCGGAAAGGGGTCTTTCAGATTAACTCCTTTTCTGGATACTCTGAGGGCCCTGGGGTAGCAGCTGAGCCCTTTCATCAATACTGTCTTGTATTGATGTCTGCTTCCCATCAATTCAATCTCCTGTTATAGTTAATATTTTGTGTATTAAACACCTCTATTTAAGTGACTGTATGATTTTTGTTTCCTGATTGTATCGTGATAGGTACACAGGGAAAGACATAAATAATGAAATATGGTTAATTTGAAGGATGGAGAGGACTGGGGGTGGGGAGGGGAAGAGAGAGAGGGAGGAGAAAGGGAGAGAGAGAGATTGGAAGAGGAGAGGAGGTGGGTAGAGAATAAGAGACTATATTTTGAGCCATCAAGCAAAGGTAAAGTATTGAAATAACAATCTTAATGCAATAAAACAAAAAATCAACTACAAAATATTAGAGAAGTCTCCAAATGTTTGCAAATTAAAAAAAAATACTCTTCTGAATATTCCTGGGTGAAGTTAAAAAAACAGAAGTTAGGAAAAATTTTGAAATAGCAAAACATTTGAGGGCTAGGGATATAGCTCAGTGACACAGAGCCTGCCTGGCAAGCATGAGGTCATGAGTTTGATCCCCAGTACAAAAAGCAAAGCAAAGCAAAGCAAAGCAAAGCAAAGCAAAGCAAAGCAAAGCAAAGCAAAGCAAAGCAAACAAACAAACAAACATGTGAGACGCTGTTACAGAAGTGTAGTGTTTGGATGACTTTTTTTTGTTTAAATGGCGTATATTACAAAATAAGAAACTTCGTGTGAATTTAGTATCCTTATCAAGAATTTAGAGACATAACATAATTAAAACTAAAGGAATTAGAAACAAATATTACAGAAGTAGAAACTAATGAAATAAAAAAATAAATGATAGAAAGATCAAAGGTTTTTTTGTGAAAAGACTACTATTAATACATTTTGGTAAGACTGATAAAGATAAAGAGCTAGAAAAAACAATCCCTATCAGAAAAGCAAATGGTGACATCAGGACAGAGTATACAGTCATTAACAGTTTATGTGAGAATATTATGAACAACTTTTCAATCTATAAATTAAAAAATATAAGGAAAGAATGTTACTATTCAAATAGAAGTAGAAAACCTTACACTAAAATAAAATGAAAAATCCGAACAATTCAGATTACTTTTAGAATAAGAAATTAAGTCCATCATTAAAAATCTTTTCATTAACAGAGTTTCAGGGACAAATGGCTTCATTGCTAAATCTCATTAAATGTTTACAAAAGAGATAATGCTCTTTCAGAAGAGAAACTAGCAAAGATTCTATTCCATTTAGTGGGTTTTTCTGTTAACTTTGATAATTGTTTCCTTTGCTGTGCAGAAGCTTTTACATTTTATATAATTCCTTTTGTTTATTCTTGATATTAATTCCTGTCTCAAAAAATTAACCATCCAAAACAAAGAACTCAGTCAAAAGTGGGCAAATGAACTGAATAGACACTTCTCAAAAGAAGTACAAATGACCTGTAAATATATGAGAAAATGTTTAAATTAACATCTCTAGCTAGTAAAGAAATGCAAATCAGATACACTGAGATTCTATCTCACTCCAATCAGAATGACTATGATCAAGTATACAAAATCAGTGAGTGTTGGTAAGGACATAAGATCAAAAGAAACCTACAGGCTGATGGAAAGATAAGCTACTACACACTATTCAACTCAATATAGAGATTCCTAAAAAAAAAAAACAAACTAAAATAGAAATATAATTTGATCCAGCTCTACCACTCTGGATATGTTCCAGAGAGAACTAAAGTCATTGTACTATAGTGATAATACATTTATAGAAGCAAAATTCACAATCTTTATTTACTTATTTATGGTATCAAGAATTGAACTCAGGACCTCTTGCTTGCCAGGTAGGTGCTGTGCCACTGAGCTATACCTCCAGCCCACAATTCACAATAGCTAAGCTGTAGAAGCAGTCAGGATGCCTGTCAACAGATGAATGGATAGAGAAAATGTGATGGAATATATATAGAAATATATAAAGTATACATATATATAAGAAATATATAAATCTATATATTCCACTTATAATGGAAAATTACTCATCCATAAAGAAGAATAAAATGTCATTTGGAGGAAAATGGATGGAACTAGATGCCATCATACTTAGTAAACTAAGCCAGGCTCAGAATGTTAAATGTTGCATGTTTTCTCTTAACATGAGAAACCAAAAAGCACACAAGAGGTGATCAAAAGTTAGCAAGCAGACTTTTGGAAATAGGGAAGGTGATCAGAAGGAAAGGACAGAAGAGAAGAGGGAAATTATGGGGTTAAAAAAATCAAGACATGTTAAATTCATGTGCCAATTTACCAAAAGAAGCCTCATCATTCTGTATTACTATCATACAATAATAAAAGAAAAGAGAGATGGAAAGCCAGGTTTATACAAATTCCTTGAAAAAATGGAAAATTGAGAATAATTTTAGATCATTCTATGAGTTTAGCATAACCTTGATAGCAACATCTTAAAGAATATTATAAAAATGGAAAGAAAATTGTGAGCTAAACTCCTGTATGTGTAATAAATTCTAAGAAAAATTAATAAACAAAATTCAGCACTACATAAAAGGAGACTATATCATAAGTCAACTACATTTATTTTGGAAATGCAAGATTATTGATTTTAAAAACATCTAAAAGAAAAAATTACATTATTATCTCAATAAACTAGATACATGTCTATAACCATGCACTAAAGTCAAAATGGATCAAAGATGTAACTATTAAAGCAGAAACACTAAACACTGTTCCACTGGAAAGAAAGTAAGACATAGGATAGGCAGAAAGTTCATGAACAAAACTCAAACAGCATGGGAAACACTTCAAAGAATCAACAACTGGGGTCTCACCTTGTTAAAAAGATTTCGCACTTCAAAATAAATCACCAACAGAGTGAAAAAACAGCCCACAGAATGGGAAAACATTTTAGCTAATTGTCCCTCAGACAAAGGATTTATACCTAAACAGTATAAAATTGAAAAAACTCAGTCCCCCCACATTCAAAGACCCAATCACAAAATGGGCAGCTGAGATGAACACACACTTCTTAGATGAAGATATACAAATAGCAAATGAATATATTAAAAAATGTTCAACATCAATGGTCTTTTGAAAGATAAAAGTTGAAACAACACTGAGATTCCACCTCACCCCAGAAAGAATTTGGCTATCATCAAGAAATCAATCAATTACAAATGCAGGAGAGGCTGTGGGACAAAAAAAAAAAAGGAACACTTTTCCACTGTTGGCTGGAGTGTAGACTGGTGCAACCACTGTGGAAATCAGTGAGGAAATTTCTCAAAAAATGGGAATTTGAGATCTCATTGTCCCATCTATTCCCTTCCTAGGTATTTTCCCAGAAGAATTAAAAACATCTTACCACAGTGATATATGTGCACATATGTTTATAGCAGCACAATTTGTAGTAGCTAAATCTTGGGAACAACCCAAATAATAAACTAGATACATCTCAATAAACTAGATACATGTGTATAACCATGCACTAAAGTCAAAATGCCCATCAACTGAGGAATGGATAAAAAATGATGTGGTATTTTTATATAGTGGAGTACTACTTAGCTGTAAAGAAGGATAAACTTGAGCCACCTTATTGTTATATTTTTTATTGTAATCTATTTCTGGTATTTTGGAGGTACAAGTAAGGAATGAACAGACTTAATAAACAGAACTTGAAGCGCACATTTTATATATCAGTGTTTGTCTTAAAGTTGCTATAAAATGGGAGCAGGTGAGGTTACCTGACACTGACTATTCCAAGAGGTAAGTAATAAGCAGTGTTCTCACCTTCAGGGAGGATGTTTTAAGAGGATCATCTGGAGAGTTCCTCACATATTCCTTGGTGTTGGAGGGATGTAGGGCTTGGTATCTGATCCATGCTTATTTAAAGGTGAGAGACGGTGGCCTGACCTCTGTTGACAAAGCAAAATGAGGAAAGGTTGCTTCTGGAAGCCATCACACCATCTAGCACATAGCGTGACAAGAGATACATGAATTTCCCATAAGTCTATCATGACTCTGCAGTAGGGAATCTCATTGAGTTGTTTTTAAGGGGACTCCAGTGATACGACTAAGCCCAGTATACAGATAGTTCACGAGAAACCAGTGGCTAAAGGGAAAGTTGTAATTGGCATCTCAAGGTTGCATAGCCTACGTCAAAGGAATAGTAGGCAAGAGAGCCCCAGTGATGGAGATCTTCTCTAAAAAAACCACAAAACCACCCCAGGAAGGAAAGGACTGACATTGAGAACATCCCACACAGGCTGGCTAGCGTGCAGTAGAGCTGCACTGTGAGGCAGTACTTGTGCTCACCTTGTCTTCTTTAACCCACACTGCAGTCCTGGGAGTCCTGGGAGATCCCAGTGCATCAGCCAGAGAATGAAAGAGAAGGTAGAACAAAGGCTGGTCCTGAGTTTCATCATCCTCATCTTCTCTCACTTTAGGCTGCCAGACCTGAAGCGGGCCACAGGTCAGAAGCAAAAGTTTTCAGTTGGATGAGAATAGTTTTAATTACTATCCTTGATTAAATTCCAAAATTATGACTCTCCTTGAAAATTTACTATCCCTGTTTCTCTGGCAACTGATTGAGAGCAAGAAAAATTTTAGTAGGAAAGGCCATAGTTTGTATTTAAGCTTCTGTCAGCAGTGATTACATCAAGGCCCAGGGTCATTTTTCTATAACAATACTCAATACCTGAAGAACTTTTACCTCATGAGGAATTATATCTTCCTGTTATCAATTTTCCCCTTCTAAACTATTTTCATCAGCCAGTGGGATTTTCCTGCATCATTTATCCTGCTATACAAACTAAAACAAAGCAAAACAACAACAACAAAAAAACAATGCACCATGTCCACCCATTCTCATAGCCTTCATGGTAAAATACAAATCCTTTTACCTGGTGCTAAAGCTTGAACACAGTTTAAGTGAGTCCCTTGAAGGCTAGAAAGTTGGTCCAGTGTGGAAGTACAGACGTGGTGGGCCCTTTCAAACATGGGGTCTGTTAGAAAGTGAATAGGTCATGAGGGCTCTACCCTCATGCATAGTTTAAGGCTGGTTTCACAGAGTGGATTAGTTCTGGAGAAAGTAGGTTGTTATAAAAGGAAGCCACTCCACACATTTGGCCCCTTTGCACTGTGGCCAACTCCCTTTCTGTTTCTCTGCTATGTCGTGACACAGCAGAGATGTGTGGGTTGGGTTTACCAGATGCCGTGCTGTTTGACACTTTCAGCCATGCAAATCATGAGCTACATAAACTTATTTTCTTTACGAAGTACCCAGCATCAGGAGTTTTGTTATAATAACACAGAAAACTTGGTTTATAAGAACTCTCAGCACTGGAAGGATACAGAATTGTGGTCAGTGCTCTCACTATGGGATATGTATTTTGAATCTTATGCAACAGTTTTATATTGCATAAGTTCTATAGAAACAGAAGATACCATATCTTTAACGGGAAATTTTTTGTTCTAGAAATGAGTATTTCATGTCAATTTTCTTTTTTACCTAAGCAAAATTAGTGGACTAAGTGGCCAAAGCTTCTGAGAAAGAAAGAAATGACTGTTTCCATACTTACAGAATAGGAGCAATCAACTCTGTAGATTGTTGAAACTGGACAGATGAATTAAAAGATATTGGAAGAGCAATATATCTTTCGTCTTAAGATGTTACTATACTGAGTTCTTAAAAAATAATAAAAGGAAATAATAGTTGATATGTCTACTGTGTAGTCATTGAAAAAAAAAAAAGGGTTGACCTATGTTCCTGACCAGGAGCATTCTCTATCATGTAGATTAGAAAACATGATTAGTGAACAGAATGTAGAGAATGACCATGTTTAGGTGAAAGTTTATGCAAGCATACAGAGTGGAGAAGGCTGTGTATCAAATTGTTAATGGTGATTGTCCCTGGGGAAGGAATTTATGAATGGAATTTGTGGGACAATTTTGCATTATTTACTTCTGAGTTTTAAAAACTATGATTTCATGTCCTTTTATAATTTAAAATGAGAATTCCATTTTATAAAGATCAAGAATGACATAAAACAGGAACCTTAAATTGATATCCATCCCATCTTCACATAGATTCTCATTCAGATTTTTTTTGGAATGATGGGAGGTTTGATATTATGATTTAATCATACGTTGAAACTGTATCCCAAAGATATTTATCATAATTCCATGGTTAAAATAGTGCCTTAAAATAGTGGTTAAAACAGTACCTGTTATAAAATTCTTTCTTATGGCCACTCTTCATATTACTCTGTGTAATTTTCCCCCTGGTACTCAGGTAAAACTAGGAAAAATGAAAACACTGATAATTCTCCTTTGTTTAAAAGCAGTTCTGTAACTTAAAATTTTCTCCCCATAGCATGTTCCTTTCTTTCCAAAAATCTCCTGCATGATCTTTTGTTTGGAAACAACATGGTAAAATGAATAATATGGGGTTGGAAGTCAGAGCAACTGACTTCACCCCCTATTGTCTGCATGTGGCCGCTGTCTGCCCGTGAGTATGTCATTATCTTACCAAACTCATTTCTTCATCTGTAAAATGGGTACGAGAGTGACTGAGACGATCACAGGAGAATGAAAGTGATAGTGTGATTAACGATAACATTATGCAAACATGCTGCTTTACTTTTCTCTTTCCCCTGCTTTTCTTTTCCTTGCTTCTTTCCTTAGAGGAGTCCCAGGAACTCTCTACCACCAACATCCTCTTCCATAAAACAGAAAAAGGAGATAATCCCTTCCCCTCTGCACCTTGGAAGTGAGCTTTTATAGGATTCTCTTGGCAAATGCTGTGAGAGCATGTCTTAAAGAATAGGGTCTTTACAACACTGGCTGTGTTTGTATATTGTTTCACGATGGTTCTAGACCAGATGTATAAGAGAGGACATCTTTCCTTTTTATAGATAAGGATATGGCTTGAGATGCTGTGACTTGTGTGTGGTCTTACAGCACTAGAACCCAGGATTCTGGACTATGTAAGGCCCTTCTTTCTCATCTGATAGTTAAAATGATCTTAAATTTTTTCTGTTCATAAATCCCACACATCCACACAACCAACAGTGAAAAGCGAATGATTGTTCAAATTATTACCTTTTATAGGATTTTGCAGTTAAAGTTGAAGTGAATGATTTGAACACTGAATCTGTACAAGGGAGGTGCTGGGTGAGGAACGCAGGTGTAAATGAGAAACCGGTATGGAGTGCGCATTCCGGGGAGGTGAGTGAGGGGGTAGTGAGCTGAATATGAGTCAGCAAGCCCATGAACAGAATAGTTTTAGGTAACGACAATCATTTTTGAATCAAAGCATAGTGACATGAAGGGGGTGACAGCGTGGTGGTGTTTGATGAGGAGGTACGAGCTACCTAAGTGATCAGAGAGGGTCTAAGCGGAACTGAGGTGTTCAGGAAGGCGGGGACTTCGTCTTCCTCACTGCCTTTCCATTCCTTGTTACTAGACAGTGGCAGGAAATAACAAGTGCTCAGTAGGTATCTATTGGAACAATCATGCAAGATCAGGACCTGGGAGAGTGTTTAAATGCCTTTGTTATAAAATCAATACCAATAACTGTTCTTGATTTTGCTCTGATTATGTGCCAGTGTTATACCTGAATTGACTCTTAACAGTTCAAATATTTAATCATCTTACTACTTCACTTTTTTTTAGATAAATGCTATAATGACATTTATGGTCAGAAGAATGAGACTTTATATTTAAACTTTTTAACATTCTTGTTACTTATTTTAATCTCAAGGACTTAGGAAAAATTTGGTTACATAGTTAGTTAAGATACTGGGACAGCAGTGTTCTGACTGACCTAATTCTCTATCAGAATATATTTGTTAAAGTTCTATGTAAAAAGAACACTTCATCTGCTCAGTTCATGTGTTGTAACTAGATCACAGAAGGTCTGAGTTGAAAGCAAACTTGGAAGGCAACGTATTCAGCAGTACTGTCTTATAAAATAAATTAATCATTCTTTTTACATAATTAGATATTTGACGTGAGATTTTGAAGTAAATAAAAAAGAATGGCCAGGGCTTTAGCTCAGTGGCATAAGCGCCTGCCTGGCAAATGCAAGGTTGTCAGTTTGATCCCCAGTATATATATATATATATATATATATATATATATATATATATATATATATATAAAATCACCATTTGGTAAGCACACTAGTCACACGTTTCTCAAACACTATTTGATTTTTAAAAACTATAGTAACATAGATGCTATAGTCCCAATTTCATTTTTAAAAACATGAAACTCAAAGCCCTAAGAAACCCATTTAAGGTTACACTGGCAAAAAATGGCATACCTGGGATTCAAAGGGGATACACTTCCCCAGTACACCATCCTGTCACTCCCAGAATAGGATACATTCATGGTGAAAATATTGTAGAGAGAAATTTTAGCAGTTTGGATTGAGTTTTTATTCACCCCAGAACACTGGAAATTGTATTGATTTTGTTATTGAGGATGGGAGGAGAGGCACTCCACTCAAAAGTAAAGGTTAGAAAAAACTTTTCATTATTTGTGTTTCATTATGCTTATAGAAGCACACATCCAATGGTCAATGAAATTAGTCCTGTTTGGACAGAGAGATAATTGATTCAGATGGAAACTTGACAGAGACTCTTGGGGAAACCCCAAACCGAAAATCCCTTTGTGACAGCCAAGTGCCCCAAGGACACTTGAGACTACTAAGGGCTGATAAAGAGCAATCGTAATGTAAGTGGCAGATAAAAATCTTTCAAGTCTTCTCTGAATGACTGAGAATTTTTGCCTCTGATATTTGTCTCTCCTCTTCCTCAGAGGAAGTTCCTGACTGGAGAAATCCCCAAATATAGGTAGCTAAAGATAAAGAATTATAGGGCTTCTTGGTCTTTCCCAGGGGTTTCAAAGACCAACTTCAGCTTTCATTCTATCATCTATCTATCTATCTATCTATCTATCTATCTATCTATCTATCATCTATCATTTATCTATCTGTGATAGAAGTTGGGGATTATAATGAACAGTTAAAGTAATCGGTGTAACTTAGGCACCTATTAAATTTATTTAAAAAATTAGTAAAGCATGTCTTCCAGAGATTGGGTTAAGCCAGTTTAAAGGCTATTATCTGTCCGTGTGGCCTTTTGAGGATGTGTTTAGACATCACATAAATGTAGTAGTTAAGAAGAAAATGCTTTCCCATTTTCTACTCCTTTGCAGCCCCACATTTGCTAGAAACTTAAATTATATACTCATCATATTTTGAGCTCTGCAGTTATGATTACAAATTTAGTTTATTTCTGAAAACAAAAGCAGTCATGCATTATCTCAGAAAAAGCCTTAATTCCAGGCTCTCAAAGTAGCTAGTACAATAAAAGCATGAGTTTTATACTAGGGAACTTTTGATAAAGTACAGTATAATTTAGGAGTCAACCGTTCTAAAGCAGTAGAAATCTACTTCGAGGAAATATGCAGAAAAAATTCTCAGTTCTCTGAAATCATGTAAATGTCCTGCTTTGAGATCACTGAGCAAATGCTTTGGCATTTTTTCCCAAATACTTATTTAACATTACTTTTTCTAACTGAATTGCTGTACCTTCTTTGACCATGAAATCAGTGTAATAAGACAAGACCAAAGGCATCTACATTTATAACTGAAGAATAGTGGGAATGTATATTTCCTGTGACTTGAACTTGTTCTCTGCCCTTTCCAACTCTTTCTAAGAATATATTCCTGAATTGTAGACTTACTGCTGCATCTTGAGCCAAGTTGTTTAAAGGCAGCCCATGGCTCCCATCTCACTGTTAGTGCTTACTCTAGGGTTCCACTGGAAATACAGTATGAGAAAGAGATATGTACATGGGAGTTATTTCACAAACATCACCAATGGGAGAATGAAAGCTGTAGCATTTATGATTAGGTTAGATGTAAGAGGTGAAATATAAAACAGTCACAACAAAGGCTCCTAAAGATGCCTTAGGTAACTATAGACAGCTTCTTGAGAATCCCCCCAACATGAGGCAAGGGACTTGGGCTCTTATTCCTCTTTCATTAGTCACAAGATGCAGGTTAGTCCTGCAAGGGAGGCAAGTCTTTGGTCACAGCAGCTTTCCTAGGCTGAGGGAAGTTCCTAAAAAATTACTCAGTTGAAGATTGTCTGCTGCTGTGAGACTCTCCCACGCTGGAGACACTACGGGCGTACTCCGATCTGGAGTGCAAGGGCATAGGTGAAATTCTGTAGCATCCTCCAGAGCACTCAAAAAATGTCATTAAGTAAACGATATCATACAACAGCCATTTCTCTAAGTGACTGGCATTTTTTTTTATTTAAAGAAAAAAAAATTTGAAACAGAAAGAGGGTAGAAATAATTCAAAATCTCAAAAACAAAACAAAACAGAAAAACAAAAATAGTAACCAGTAAGAAATCACTAGTTGATACTTACATATTTTCCTCTTTGAAATAGTTGTTCAAGTTACAAAAGTAAAGCCTACAAAGTGGACATCCAAACAGTGAGACTGCAATCAGTTTTGTTCATCCATCCAACAAAAACTTTAGCAACATGGTTATTAATCCCACACACTCAAACATACATGCTGTTATATCCTTTAGAATACTTTCTTTTCCTCTCTTTTTTTCTTTACAATAACTATAATCCATTCTCGTAAACTACTTAGAAGTTCTACACATGTATAAGTTTTTACACATATATCTAGCCTTTCTGTATTAGAGGGAGAAACAAATCAAAACAAGTCAACAATACAAATTCCTAGAAAAACACAAAATGGAAAGGACATATAAAACCACAATACTAGGTGATCTATGGTAGTTACTATGATGTCTCGTTATTTTCAATAAAATTGTCTATATCATCAAACATGGTATAGTTAAACTTAGCATTGCATTACATTATTAATAAAATCTAAACATTGAAGACATTATAAGACTTCAAAGGTAGTTAACAATCAAACCAGAATGGGTATCCTATTCAATCCTGTCATCTTCAGAGTAGTTGCCCCTACTCTCAGACTCGACACTCTCAAGCATACCAGATTCAAATAAAATCAGTCATGGTAAAACAGCGATATAACCAATCTTCTCTATCTTATCTCTGCTATGCTATTTTTCTGTCTTGTTGTTTGTTTACTTTTCTCCTTCATTCCACTGTCTGCACCTTTATTTGAGGCCTTTCTGCACCTTTATTTGAGGCCTTTCTGCCATTGTTCCTGGAACCCTGGTGATTTTCTTCTCTCTCTCTAGAATGTCCTTCAGTATTCTTTGCAGGGTTGGATTGGTGGTCACAAACTTCCCCAGTTCCTCTTTGTAGTCTTTTTTTTTTTTTTTGCCTCCCCAGGTCCTCTTTGTCATGGAAATATCTTGTCTCTCCATTAATTTTGAGAGACAGTTTTGCAGGGTACATCATTCTGGGTTCAAGGTTATTTTCTTTCAGGGCTTGGAATATTTCGCTCCAAGCTCTTGATTTCATGGTTTGCATTGAGAAGTCTGCTGTGATTTTGATGAGCTTTTCTTTATAGGCAATCTGTTTCTTTTCTCTGACCACTTTTAATATTCTGTTCTTGTGATGGATTTCTGGGATCCTGATTATTATATGTCTGGGTGTAGATCTGTTTTTGTTGTAGCTGGCTGGAGTTCTGTATGCCTCATTTATCTGAACTTCACTTCCGCTGCCTATGTTTGGGAAGTTTTCCTTAATTATTTCTGTGAATAGACTTTTTATTTCATTTGTATTTGTTGCTGCATCTTCATTTACATATTTTATTCTTAGGTTATAAATCCTCCTGTCATCTTCTAGCCTTTGTGTCATTGCTTCCTGGTTCCTTGTTATTTTTAAGAGATCCTTCCTTTCACAATCATATATTACAAATCTATCTTCAAGTTTTGAAAGTTTGCCTTTAGTTTCTGTTAAAAGGTTTTGCCAGCTTTCAATTGAGTTTTTAATTTCCTGATATCCTCTTTGGATCTGTTTCATATATTCTAGGTTTTGTTTATATTCATCAAAGGCTTCTCTCCTTTCTCTGGGTTTCTCTATTGTTTCATTTGTGTCTACTTGAGGATTACACACGACTTCTTTTATTAATCTTCTTATATCTTGCTTCACTTGAGTTACAATTTCAGATTTAAATTTCTCAATGAGGTCACGGAAGTATTTCTATTTTCGATGAGGCTGTCTCTGACATTACAGGTTTGCTGCCCTCAACCTCCTCTGCATTTACCTCTGCTGGACTCACTTTCCCTGGTTCTGTGGTTGGAGACCTTTTGCTGTTTCTCTATCTTGTCATGTTTCTGGCCCCCTTCAGATGGGTGGGTGGTGGAGGTGTCTGGGCCTTTTGTATTGCTCACAGTTTTTTCTGCAGCCCACTGGCTAGGGAAGTGCCACCCCCTAGTCCGCTGCAGATCTGTGAGGTGCACACTGAGAGCCAACCCCTCTCCCTACATAAGTCAACCAGTTTATGCTTCAGCAAGTTCGTGTGTTCCCTGGGGATGCCACTGGCTCACAGCAGCCTTGTCCCCGGCTATTGGGTTTCAACCAGGGGCCTGGCCCAGCCCAGGCAGATCTCACCAATCTGCTTTTGGACTAGGAGTTGTCCACAGACGCCGCCTTGGGTTTTGATTCAAGCCGGCCTTGCCCAACTTCAAAATGTCATCTAGATTTATCCTGTCACTCACCAAAGTTCACGCAGCTCGACTGGCTGTTTCCACTCCCTGTTGTAGCGCCTCCCCCAGCCGAGGGTCTGGAGCTCACCAACCCCCGCTCTCAGCCGCGATCTCAACTCGATCATGAGTCACCTGACTCTAAGATGAGCTCCAGCCCTCCCTCCACACTGCTTCTTCTTCTTCTTCTTCTTCTTCTTCTTCTTCTTCTTCTTCTTCTTCTTCTTCTTCTTCTTCTTCTTTTTTTTCTTTTTCCTCAGTTTCTTCCTGGGTTGTGAGATTCCTCTCCTTTTGTCTGGCTTTCTTCATGTTGTCAGATTCCAGCATCTGAGTTGTTTTTTGTTTGTTTTTTTCAGAGAGGCTCTCTTATCATGCCACCACTCAGTTGGCCACCTTGCAACCCCTGACTGGTATTTTTTATTTCACAAATATAAGCAGAATACTTTAACAAATTATGGACATATTCCACATAGTTGTTAGTTTAGAAGCATCATTTTTATGTAAGTAGTTGCTATATAGCTACTAGTTTTCTGAGAGAATTATATTTTATGCATTCTTTCATTTATCCAGTGTGATCTGCTTAAAGAAACTGAGAACCAAGTTAAGAGAACTGGGTTCTTATCAGATGTCTGTTACTTTCTATAGGACACATTCTGTTACTCCTTTGTCTTTAGTTTTTTCATCAGTAAGTTGATGATGATGATATTTTGGATGATTCAGTCACAGGGTTGTTGTGTACTGTATTAATCACTTTCCTGTCACTGGGACAAAATATCTGACATCTAAAATTTAAACGCAGAAAGTTTATTTTGGTTCAGGATTTCAAACCAGGGTTGGCTGGTGGAAGGCATGGCAGAGGAAAACTTGCTCAGCCTGTGGAAGTTAGAAAGGTAGGAACAGGAGACAAGAATACAAACTTCTAGGTCACACAATGGGTGACACACATCCGACTCCCACCTCTAACAGCACATTCAGCTACGAAGCTCAAATGGATGGATTCATTGATGAGTGTACCACCCATGTGATGCAATTCCTTTCCAAACACATGAGATTTTGGGGGAAGTTTTAGATCTAAACCATAACTTATGCAATAACAAAAAGGATGCTTGTCAAACGTTTTGTAAATTGCCATAGAAAAGCCTAGAGAAACTTTGGCTGTGGGAGTCCTGGGTTGGTTAAAGGGCCCCAGTTAGCATGAGGAGCTGTGGAACTTGAGAATAGGGCAGACTGCAGTGTGGGTGGCACAGATGGAGAGGAATGGAGCAGAATATCGAAAAGAGAAGAGATGAAGAAAAAAGAAGAGGAAGAAGGAGGAGAAGGAGGAGAAGGGAAAGGGGAAGAGGAAAAAGAAGAAGGGGAAGAAAAAAAGAGAAAAAAATTAAGAAGAAAAAGAAGAAGCAGAAGAAAATTAAGAAAATTAAGAAGAAAGTTAAGAAGAACATTAGGAAGAAGAAAAGGAGAAGGAGAAGGAGGAGCAGGAAGAGGAGAAGGAGGAGAAGAAGAAGAAATTAAGAAGGAGAGGGAGAAGAAGGAGAAGGAGAAGGAGAAGAAGACAAAGGAGGAGAAGGAGAAGGAGGAGGAGAAGGAGAAGACGAAGGAGGAGGAGGAGAAGGAGAAGGAGAAGAAGACAAAGGAGGAGAAGGAGAAGGAGGAGGAGGAGAAGGAGAAGACGAAGGAGGAGGAGGAGAAGGAGAAGGAGAAGAAGACAAAGGAGGAGAAGGAGAAGGAGGAGGAGGAGAAGGAGAAAGAGAAGACGAAGGAGGAGGAGGAGGAGAAGAAGGAGAAGGAGAAGGAGAAGGAGAAGGAGGAGGAGGAGAGGCCAAAGACCATCTTAGATGCCAAAGACCATCTCCTCCTGGTCTACCATCACAAGTGAGGCCAACTTAAATGCAACAAGTTCAAAATGAAACAGAACGAAAAACTAAAGAGACCAATAAGTAAGTAAGCTGAATTATATACATTAAGCAGACTGTTCTTCATCTTCGAACATGTCTGCACCCGTTTCATTCTTTCACCAGGTAAAGAACAATCACATTATTGGGAGGGAGGGAAGGAAAACCACTGTTTGTTTAGTTCTGGGTTTTTTGGCTACAGTATAGCATGTATCATCTAAACACCACTTTGACTCAACTTTTTCACCTGAAAGCAAGTGGGTGTTCATTTCTAAGTCTCTCTTTATCGTGTGCTGTCTCTTTTTGTTGTGGTCGTGGTTACTTTGGTCTCATTTTTAATCTTTCCTCATGACAGTCCTCTCTTAGTCCCTGTCCTGAAAGTAAGAGATCACCCTGTAGGTCAGGGTAGAGTTAGTGTGGACTTCCCCAGTTCCTTCTCTTAGCATCAGAAATGTGTGCTTCAAATGCTCAGCTTTTTCAACTCTGATGGCATGATTGGTTTTAATTAATAATAACAAAAAAATTTGGAGAAAGTATTACGTTGTCACTTCCCAGGAAGTACTGTTGGATGATTTCCTTCTAGTTGGAGGTCTTCATCACTTGTCCGGCCACACTGAGACTTTCCCCCTTCTATGCCAGAGGTTTTCTGTTTTGCTCATATCCTTCCATTCTTCCTCCCAACAACTCATTCTTTGTCTCTGTCTCTGTTTCTCTCTCTCCCTCCTGCCTTCCATTCATCCATTTACTCTATGGTACATTGAGAGGCAGTGTGAGGGCAAGTTTTCTGTAGGGTTCTTACCTGTGATCCTACCTGTGGTGCTAGCTCCTTCGTGCGCTCTCCCTTGCTGTTCCTCAGATTGGTGAGATATGGTTTCCTCCTATAAGGGAAGTATGGCTGGCAACAGGTAAAGGTGATCAAGAGGAAACACCAGGAATTGTGTCTTCTTCCTGCCTAGCCATGCTCACTAACACGGCCAGGATGTGTGTGCTTAGTGGTGTCCCATGGCTGTCAAGATTCTTTCCAAGCCTTTATTCTATCATTATTCTGTCTCCATACTTCTTTCTAAGCCCCTTTCCTGCCTTCTTGCCTCTCAATCAAGAAATCTTCCATACTTTATATAATAAATGATATTTCTGTGTGACTTTCATGGCCTTTAAAGATAATTGAGATTACTATGAAACCTCTGTAACTTTTCTCTGTGTATTTAAGCATCTTTTCCAATATGTTATGAGCAACTTGAAGTCATAGTTTATCCTCAACAACTCTCTTCTTGATATCTGACTCTAAGATGTAGAATTAAAGGCCTTCTACAGAGGAGGACTTTATTAAATATTTGTTGGGAATAATTAAAATTCAGATGGATAGGCATTCAGGGTAAGATGGGTATATGTGCTTGACACCAGCACCTTTTATCTCTGAGAACTTGGGGTTTCTAGCCAAGCACATTCTCTCTCTTACTCATCCTAAAAATACCTTCATCTAGAGGGCTGTTGGGTTAGGTGCTCCTTCTACGGCTCCATAACATACACAAATTTGGGTTGGGTGCTCCTTCTATGGTTCCATAACATTTTTACTTTCCCATATCATAGGTGGGTAATTTAACTTTATCATAGTGTAATTGCTAATTGTAATAATATGACTTTTTGTCTTATGAGGCTTGGGAACCTTTTAGGTACCTTGTTTCTTTTATGATTAGGCTTAGTTGACTTGTTTGAGTGATGCTATCCAAGAGAACTTTTTGCGCTGGTGGAAATGCTCTACTCTGGTGTCCAGTGGAGTAAACACCAGTGACATGTGGTTACTGAACACTTGAAAGGTAGCAAGGGTGTGGTAGTCAGGGCTTGCAAGGGAATAGATTTAATATAGGACACATAACTTATAGGATTATCTTACAATATTTATCCCAAAAGTCAAATCCAAAGAGTGCAAGAGCTCTGTCCACACACTAGAGAGATAAAAATCCAGTTGTGGGTCTGAATCCCATGGCAGTGTCCTCCAGCATACCAGATAGAAACCTAGAGCCCACGACAATGTCTTACACAGTATGTATAAAAGACCTGTGCTGGGAAAGCCCAGGGGTTGGTGGAGGATGTTAGACAGTCTGCACCAGGGAGGTGAAGGATCCGTGGCGATAGGCTGAGGGATCTGCACTGGAGCTTTGAAGCAATGTTCAAGGTAAGGACCAGAGCTCCCCAAACAGAACCACAGCCATCCTCAGTGACAGCAAGGGCCCCACGTCCCCCATCAATGAGAATAGCCAGGTTCCAGTCAGGAAAACCAGGTGATAACCTCCTGCAGGTGAATCAACAGTGCGCCATCTTCCCCTCCAGTTCTGTTATGCTATTGGCAACAATCCTCAGGTGGGCCTTCCGCAACCAGCACCTTGCTGACTCAGTTCAGCTGGGTGTTACAGGTAGCAATTTAATCCACCGCATGGTGTGACAGAGGAACTATGTATGTAATTTTTTTTTGAGACAGGTTCTTCCTATGGAGTTTAGGCTGACCTTGAACTCACTATGTAGCCAAGGCTGCCCTTGAATTTTCAATGATTTTCCTGTTTCAGCCTCCCAAGTGCTGGGATTACAGGTGTGCACCACTATGGCCAGCTACATTTAATTTTAATGAATCTATATTTAAATAGTGACATGTGACTAATGATTCAGTATATATACTGATATATATATATATATATATATATATATATATATATATATATGAAATTTTTTCTTAGTACTGTGGATTGAACTCATGACCTTGCACTTGCCAGGCAGGTGCTTGTGCCACTGAGTTAAATCTCCAGCCCATGATTGCAGTATTAAACAGCAAAAGTTTGTCTGTTTATAGCATTCTTTCTGAAGAACAAAGTTTCAGCTGTGTTGGTTTTCTATTTTGTTTACTTGTTTTCTATGTCAATCACTCCTGCTCTTACCTTTATTATTTCCTTCTCCATGTATCATCTTTTTCCCAGACTACTTAATTTGGAAATGTAACTCAGCAATCTTTAACACTCCTTTCTAATGTAAGAATTCAAAGCTATAAATTGTCCTCAGAGTGCTGCTTTATTGTATTTTATGATTTAAAAAAATTTAAAATGAAAAAAAGATGATACAGAATTTCAAAACAATAACAGGAGATTAACACTGGTTAACATATTGCATATTGTTATCTTCAAAATAGTTGTTCAGGTTATAAGATATAGGCATAAAAAGGATGCAACAAACAATGAAAGCATAAACTGTCCTTTTTGATGAGCTAACAGATTAGTATCATAGTTATCTATCTTGCATATATAATCTTTGCCCTTCTTTCTTTTCCCTTTTCCTATATTCCAGTTGTATTTTAATCTATGATATTTTTATGACTTTATTAGGATTTAATTTATTTATATTAAAATACATTCTCTTTAAGAGTATGGTTGGAGGAGTTTGGGTTAATGTCTGTATCCATTTAACAGTAATTTCAGTTAAAATACACAGACAATTTCCATCACCCCTGAATCACCCTCTTGTTCCCTTGTCCTTTGTAGTCATTTTCTATCCCTAGTAATCAGGTGTCACTATAGGTTAATTTTATCTTTTGGATGAATTGAAACAAATGTATGTATCCTCCCCCGACTTTTTTTTTTTTTTTTGCCTCTTTCTTTTCTTTAGCATAATGTTTTTGAGAAGCATCCATGTTGTTATGTTAACAATTCCTTTTTAGAGCTGGTCCTATGGTGCATGTCTGTAATCCCAGCACTCAAGAAGCTGATGCAGGAAGATCATTGTGAGTTTGAGATCAGCCTGGGTCACAAAGTGAGCTCAAGGCCAGCCTGAACTGCATAGTGAGACCCTGTCTCAAAAAGACACAAAACAAACAAATGAACAAACAAACAATAAAATAAAGCATTCCTTTTTATTTTACACATTCTTATTATCATGGGATGGATGAATCACAATTTTCTTACCCATTTATTTAATGTATGAATTTGGGTTGTTTTAAACTTCAAATATTACGAACAAACTGCTGTAAATATGCAGGTTTATGTGTGGAGACATATTTTCATTTCTTTCGGTTAATTACTTGTGGAGTTGTTTGGTTACACAGTGAATGTATAACTTTACAAGAACTTGCCTAGGTATTTTAAAAAATGTATCATTTCCCACTCCTCCTAGAAAAATATGAAGCTTTCTGTTGCTCATCAATACCTGCTATTGTGTCTTTGAGTCATGGCCATTTTAGCACGCGTGTTGTGGTATCTAACTGTGGCTTTAAATTGCAGTTCTTTGATGACTAATCATGTTGAACATCTTTTTAGGGGCTCATCAATATGTATGTAAGTTTTAGAGTTTGAGTATTGAAATATTTGCCCCTTAAAAATTGGATAACTTTCTTTTTAGCATTTATCTGTGAGACATATTCTGAATATAATTTGGTTCTGCCGGTTTGTTGTTTCTTACTCTCTTTTGTGTCATTGAAGAGCAGAATATTTTAATTTCAATTAAGTTCAGTTTGTCAATTTCTGTCTTTTTTGGTTCATGACTTGTTTTCAGTGTAAGAAAACTTTGTCTACCTTAAGGTCACAAAATTTTTAAAAAGATGTTTTCCTCTAATAGTTTTAGAAGTGTTAGTGTTTAAGTTTAGGATTATGAACCATTTTTAGTTACTTTTGTGTGTGATGTAAAAAAATGAAAATTTATTTTTCTAAAACAGATATCCACTGTTCCCAGCATTTGATGAATTTCCTTTCTTCTGTGAATTGTCATGGCACTGTTTGTTGAAAATAAATTGATCACACATATGTGAGTAATAGATTGATCTCTGTATTGCAAATTCTGTTCCACTTATCTATAAATGTACTTTATGCCAGTATCACTCTGCCTTAATCACTGTCATTTCAAATTGCCTCACAATCATATAGTGTAAATCATCCAAAATTTGTTTTTCAAATTTGGTTATTTTAGGCCCTTTACATTTCCATGTAAATTTTAAAATCAGTCTGTGAATTTCTACAAAAATTGTGATGAATTTTGATTTTAACTTCCTAAAGCTACAGATAAATTTAATATCTTAATCTAACCTGGCAACATGGTATATTTCTACATTTTTTTAGTTACTTAAACATTTTCCCTCAAAAATGTCTTATAATTTTCAGTATACAGGTCTTACAGATATTTTATTAAATTTATCACTAAAGATTTCATTCTATTTTATTCTATTATAAATATTTTTCTTAAGTATTTAATAATTGTTAATTAGTAATGCAATAGATTTTTTATTGTTTCTTTTTCATAATTGATGTTGCTAAAATCACTTACTAGTTCTAATAGCAGTTTTTATTGTAGAGTCCTCAGGATATTCCATATTCACAAATTGCTTGAGAATAAAGACAGATTTACTTCTTTATTTCAAAACTGTATGTTTAAATTGGTATTCTTATATTGGTGCCTTGGCAAGGATTTCTAATATAATATTCAGAAGATATTCAGTCTTTCAACATTAATTATGGTTCTTGCTGCAAGTTTTCCTTCCTTCCTTCCTTCCTTCCTTCCTTCCTTCCTTCCTTCCTTCTTCTTCTTCTTCTTCTTCTTCTTCTTCTTCTTCTTCTTCTTCTTCTTCTTCTTCTTCTTCTTCTTCTTCTTTTCTTTCTTTCTTTCTTTCTTTCTTTCTTTCTTTCTTTCTTTCTTTCTTTCTTTGAAACAGGGTCTCACTATGCAGTTCAGGCTGACATTGAGCTCACTTTGTAGTCAGGCTGGTCTTGAACTTGCAACAATTCTCCTGCCTCAGCAACCTGAGTGCTGGGATTACAGGTGTGTACCGTACCTGCACATTTCTTTTAGGGACTCATTCTTAGGTTGAGAAGTTAGTTTTTCTATTCATAGGTTGCTTATCATGAAAGTGTATTATTTGGTCTTAAGGTTTTTTTTTTAATATATCAATTCAATTGACTGTAAGGTCTCCTTTTTTAATCTGTTAATATGATAAATTACTTTATACAGAGTTTCTGAGACAAACTCCACTTGGTTTTATGTATTGTTCTATTTTATATAAGATTGAGTTTATTTGCTAGTATTTTGTTATTTTTGCATGTATGTTCCCAAGAAATTGTGTGTGTGTGTATGCGTGCCTGTGTGTGTTGTAGTAGCTGGTTTTGGTATCAGGGTAGTACTGTCTTCATAAAAGTGGTTGGGAATGTTCTCTTCTCTATTTTTGTAAGTGTTTGTGTAAAGGTGTTAGTTTTCTTCTTTAATATTTAACAGAATTCACCAGTGAAGATACCCAGACTGAGGGAAGTTGCTTTTTTTAAAGATAAATTTATTCATATGTATATATATTCTTGGGCTTGTGGATTTATAATTTGCATCAAAATTGGAAAGCATTTTTCAGCCTAAAATCTTTTCCTTCTGTACCTCCAATAAGCTTTTGTTAGATTGCTTGATATTGTCCTACAGGTGACAAAGGTTTTATATTTTCTATTTTTTAAAAAATTTCTAATTCAGTTTGGATGGTTTCAATTGCATATTTTCATGCTCGCTGATCTATTCTGTGGCATGTAATTTGCTGTTAATATTATTCAGTGATTTCTTTCAATTCCTATTTTGCATTTTTTGGTTCCTGAATTTCCATTTGGTTCTCGTTAAAAATTTCCATTTTTACTCTTATGTTCAACTTTTCTTTTATCGCCTTGAATACATTGTTTTGTAATTTTTTCAGGACTGTTGTTTCTTGGATGCTTTTATCAATTGCTTTCCCTTCTGGAAATGGGTCATATTTTCTTGGTATGTGTATGCTTAGTAATTTTAGACAGTAATATTTATTAGATGCTGGGCATTATGGCTGTCACATTGTTGAGTGTACAAGTTTGGTTCTCTTTCTTTAAAAGAGTGTTGGAAAAAAGTTCTGGGCAGTAGTTAAATTACTTGTGAATCATCTTCATTTTGAGGTTATTTTAAAATTTTGGGAAAGTTTAAAGTTGCCTTCAAATTAATTTAAATATTTCTCCACCTATATGAATTCTGGGAATTTTAATCTTAGAGTGCTCCTGTAATTCTTGACCCAGTTTCACAAGATTTTAATTTGTATATATACAGTATCTAAAGTGAATTCAAAGGGACCACTTCATGTATTTCTAGAGTTTTCTCTTTTCTGAGTAGTCTGCTTGAAAAATCTAATATCTTTTGTCTCTCCTTTCGTAAATCCCCCAGCTCCAGCATTTTTTTCTGTCTCTTAAACTCACTCAGATAACTGGCTTCTGCTTGGTTCTTCTGTCTCTGTCTCTCTGTCTCATCTCTGTCTCTCTCTGTCTCTGTCTCTCAGTCTTTGTCTCTGTCTCTGTCTCTTCTCTCTCTCTCTGTCTTCATTGTAGTCTGGAAATTTGTCTAGTTAGAAAGCCAGGGTAGGATAGAGCAATATGCTACTTTCTTTTCTCTTAGGTATTACATTTCTGTGCTGTGTATCATTTCTTAAAATGTTCACATTGTTTCATATATTTTGCATAATTTTACAAAAAATTATATTATAAGGACAAATTTGGTTCTGATTACTTCATCCTGAAAGTAGAAGTTCTGACTTTAAATATTAAAAGAATTTTTATTCTGAATTTTTAAATTTCAAAAAGATATGAGTTTTAATTTTGAATTTAATTACACTGTTCCCTGTGAATATATTCCATATAATAATAAATATCTGAAGTTTGTTGGATTTGACTTATGTCTTACTCACTTGTAACTGTTTCACATGAAGTCATGAAGACTTTTTTAATTGTAGGGAGTGGTTTCTATATATATCTGTCAAAAATCAGTCTTGTTAATTTTAATTCTACCAATTTTTTGTCTACCTGGCTATTTATTAATGACAGATGCATATTGAAATTTAATAGTGGGTGCTAGTGTTCGATTTTTCATTGTTGTTCTGTCAATTTTTAAATTTTTACATTCTTATTAGTGTAAGGATTACATTTATTCTGGGGAGCTGGTACATGTATATAACACATCTTGGTTCTTTTTATGTCCCCTGCCCTTTACTTCACTCCCTGTTCCATCCATCTCTTGGTCCCCTTCCCATTTGCCAAAGAACTATCTCATTTTTTTTTCATGTCCTTCCCCTCCCTTCACTTCCCCTAATTCCATCTCTTGACCACCTTACCTTTTGAAAAAGATGTCCCTATTTTTTTTTATCAATTTTTAAATTCTGCTGTTGCTTATGCTCTGGGTTACTCATAGAGGAGAAACCATATGATATGTAAACTTGGGTGTCTGACTTACTTCACTTAACATTATGGTCTCAAGGTGCACCTATTTTTCTATAAATGGCTGAAGTTTATCTTTGTGGGAGAGGAGTACTCCTGGGAAATATCACATTTTCCTTATCCATTTATCTACTGATGGATATATAGGCTGCTTCCAAGATTTAGATTACTATGAATTGTGCTGCTACAAACAGGGGTATGCATGTATCATTGTAATGTGATGTTTTTAACTCGTTCAGGAGGACACCTAGAAGGTTGAACAGCTGGGTCAAATGGAATTTCTACTCTTAGTTTTTTGAGGAACCTCCATGCTGTTTCCATAGTGGTTATACTAGTTTACATTCCCACCAGCAATATAGAAGGGTTCCTTTTTTCACTGCAGCCTCTTGAGTGTTATTATTTTTATTGCTATTATTCTTGATGCTGGCCATTCTTTCTAGGGTAAGATGGTATTTCAGTATTCTTTTAATTTTCATATTTCTAATGGCCAGTAATGATGAGCATTTCTTAATGTATTTATTGGGCATTTGTACTTCTTCTGAGAAGTATCTATTCATTTCATTTGCCCATTTTGATTGGATGTTTTATTTTAAGGGGTCTAATTTTTTGAGTTATTTATATATTCTAGATATGAGTCTCCTGTCTGAGGAATTGCTAGCATTTTCTTCCCCGATGCGAAGATTTTCTTTTCACTCTGTTGGTTGTTTCGTTTACTGTGCAGAAGATCTTTAATTTGATGTGATCCCATTTGTTGAATTTCAGTACTGTTTTCTGTGCAACCAGGGTTCTCTTTGGAAAGTCCTTGCCTACTACAATGCCTTCAAGTTTTTTTTTAACCTATTTAATTTTTTGGCAGATTGTTTCTGTTTTAACATTTACTTCTTAGATCCACTGTAATCTTAGTTTAGTACATAGTGGGAGATATGGGTCTACATGTGATCTTCTGTATGTAGATAATCAGTTTTCTCAGCACCATTTATTAAAGAGGCTATTTCTGCATGCTGTTTTTATCACAGTAGCTTTGATACAGGATTGTGTTGATTTTAGTTTTGCTCTTGGTACCCAGGATTGCTTTTGCTATTCTGAGTCTCTTATTGTTAGGTTCCCTATGAATTTTAGGATTGTTTTCTTTAGTTCTGTGTATCTTAATTTGGATAAGATTAAATCTATATATAAATTTGGAAGTCTGGTTCTGTTTCTACAGAATCAGGGAATATCCATTTTATGATGTTCTCTTTGATTTCCTTTTTCATAGTGCTATAGTTTTCATTGCAGAGGTCTTTTACTTCCTTAATTATGCTAATTCCTAAGTGTTTAATTTTTCTTGATGCTATTATGAATGGTAGTTTTTCTAATTTCTTTTCAATGAGTTCATTATTGCTGTAGAGGAATGAGATTGATTTTGTGTGTGGATTTTGTATCCTGTTACCTTGTTCTGGTTATTAATTCTAAGAATCTTTGGGTGAAATTATTTGTCTTCTACATAGAGGATCATGTTATATGCAAATAAAGATAATTCGATATGTGTTTAATTTCTTTTCTTTCTTCCTTTTGCCTGATTGCCCTGGCTAATGTTTTGAGTATTATGTTAAACAGGAATGGTGATACAGTAGGCATCCTTGTCTTATTCCTGATTTTATAGGGAAAGCAGCAAGTGTGTCATAAAAGACTTTTATTAGATAGAGATGAGATTCTTCTTCACCTATTTTATTCAGGGTTTCTATTATGAATGGATGTATGGATGTTGGATTGTGTCAAAGGCTTTTTTTTTGTCTATTGAGATGACTATATGATTTTTGTCCTCACTTCTGTTTATGGCATGATTACATTTATTAATATGCACATGTTGAACCATTCTTGCATCTCTGAGATGAAGCCTACTTGGTCATGGTATGATCTTTTTGATGATTTATTGCATTGTATGCCAGTTTCTTTGTTCAGAATTTGTGCATCTATGTACATTAGACAGATTGCCCTATAATTGTCATTAACTGGATCCTTGCCTGGTTTTGGAATCAAGGTAGGATTAGCTTCCAGGAATAATGCTGAGAATATGCCTTCCTTTTTGATCTCATTGAAAAATTTAAGGAGTATTACAGTTAAACATTTACTGAGGTTCTTTTAGGATTCAGCATTGAGTCCATCAGGACTTAGGCCTTTCTTAGTATATTTTTATTACTACTTTAGTTTCATTGCATGTTATTGGATTATTTGGGGTTTTTAAATCTTCTTGGATAAATTTTGATAATTCATATATACATCTATCCATTTATTCTGATTTCTTCAATATATGGGTGTACAGGCTGGTTAAGCAGTTGTTAATAATCTTTTGGATTATCAAATCCAAAATCAAATCAGTGTCCATTTGATTTCATCTCTTTCATTCTTAATCAAATTTATTTGGGTCTTTCCTTTTTTTCATAAGATGGTCTAAAGATTTGTCTATTTTGTTTATTTTTTCTAAGAACCAACTTTTCAATTCATTTATTCTTTGTGCTTCTTTAGTGTCCATTTCACTGATTTCTGCTCTGATCTTTATGATTTTATTCACCATTCCAGCTTTGGTTTCAATTGATCCTGTTTTTCTAGGACCTAGAAGTGCATCTTTAGGCTATTTATTTGGACTGGCTCTGTTTTTCTGGTGTAGGCATAAATTTTCTATAAATTTCTGTTTTAGGACTTTTTTTTATTGTGTCCCATAAGTTCTGGTATATTATACTGGCATCATTGATTAATTCTAGGAACTGTCTAATTTCTTGATATTTTTCTGTGACCCATTGTTTATTCAAGAATTTATTGTTTAATTTTTCCATATTTGTATATTTTTCTGGTTTCTATTTCCTTTGAGTTCTACTTTCATTGCATTAGGATCTAATAATATGCATGGTATAATTTTGATTGTCTTTCTCCTGATTTCTCCTGATTTCTTCTTTCGCTTTTTTTTATATGCCTGGAATGGTCTTGATTCACTTGTATTTATGCATTCACAGTCTACTATGACATTAGCATTGTGTATTGTGTATTTCATTTTCCAGGTTGTTTTCCATCTTTTTCTGCAGTGAATTCATTTTTTGTGTGGTCTGTAGAGCAGTTTCTCAGCCTCAGCCTGAAACTGACATTCTGGGCTCAATCCTTTCTTTTATGGTTAGTGCTTTTTGTGTCCTGTTTAAGTAAACTTTGTTTTCCCAAGTTCAAGGAGAAAATTCTCTATTATTTCTCTATTAGAATATTTATTATTTTAGGTCTGATTCATTTGAAATAGAATTCTGCATATAGCATAATGTTTAAGGTTAGTTTTTTAAAATTAATATTCAATTGATTGAACACTGTTTAATAAGCTAGCTCTTTTCAATGAATTGGCATTTTTTTTGCCCAAATCAGGTGACTTTACATGTATTGGTATGTTTCTGGATATAGACCATTGCTCTTGTCTTATGCCAATATGACAGTATCTTGATTTCTTCATTTTTGTAATGTTTTGATGTCAGATAGTGTGTCAGATAGCTTTCTGCAAGATTTCCTTGGCCATTATAGGTCTCTTACATTTCCATATAAATTTTAGAATTAGCCTGTCAAATTCTAAAACAAACCTCTGCTAGAAATTTAGACTGTGTTTGAATTTATTTATGTTTTTGTTGTTGTTACCAAGAATTGAACTCAGGACCTTGTGTTTGCCAGGCAGGTACCTAGGCCCCTGAGCTATATTCCCAGTCCCTGGGTTTGAATTCAGTCTATAGTTCAATTTCAGATGAAATGACATATGAACAAATTTGAATTATATAATCTACTAGTATAGTATATTCTTCTATTTATGTTTTTCTTCTTTAATTTCTTTGAGCAAGATATTGTTATTTTATATGGCTACTTTGTTAGAAGCAAAAAAGGTTTTTCTTTTTTACTTTTCCATGTCAGAGATAACCAGGCTATTTTTTGTGTGTGGGGGGGTAAAGTGCTAGAGTAGTTATTGTCAGGTTTATAGATAATATAGTCTTTGTTTTATTTAGTCAACTATGCTGTTACAGAGTGAAATTCATAATAGACAATATGTAAAGAAATGGCATATCTGTGTCCTAATAAAATTTTATTTATAAAAAGCAGTGAGCCTAATTCAACTTACAGAGTATTGTTTGCTGCCAGTAATAGATCGTTCTCTTGTAAATAGCATATAACTCTTGTAAACAAGATATACTGGAGTTTTTAAAAATCAAAATGAGTGCTCTGTCTAAATTCAAACTCAATCTAAGCTTCCAGCAGAAGTTTGTTTGTTTTGCTTGTTTTAGAATTTGACAAGCTAATTCTAAAATTTATATGACAATATAAGAGACCAGTAATGGTGAAGGAAATCTTGTAGAAAGCTATCTGATACACTGACATCAAAACATTACAAAAATAAAGAAATTAAAATACTGTCATATTGGCACAAGACAAGAGCAATGGTCTATATCCAAAAACATACCTATACTTGTAAAGTCACCTGATTTGGGCAAAAAAGTCTATTATTTTAGTGATTATCCTTGAAATTTTACTGTCATATTTATCAAAGTTTATCTTTGCTGAGTGATAAAAGTATCTGGAATATTTTAATTTCACTAATTTTCCTGTTGAAAATATGTTATTATCATGCATTTACTATGCTCTTTATTTTTAAATCTTTATTATTAGTATAGTTTTTCTTGCTAATTTTTACCTTGCTTCTCATTTTTTCCCCAGCATCTTAGACTTTTTCCAAGGAACATTTTCTTAGTGCCTGAAGGATAGTAATAGAATTCTCTTTAGTGAAGTTTTTTGATGGCAACCAACAGTTCTTATTTACCTGGAAATGCCTTCATTTTTGAAAGGTAGTTGTGATATTATGCATTTCTTGATTGGCAATTATTTTCTTTCCACACTTTTGTCTTCATTTTTGAAGGATAGTTTTGATATGATGCATTTTTTGGTTGGCAATTATTTTCTTTCTATACTTTGAAAATATTTCTTTGATTTCAGTCACTACTGTTGAAAAGTCAGCTATCAGTTTAACCTAATTATAATTCCTTTGTAGGTGATATGTCTTTTTTTCTCTCATAAACTCCTCCTCAAAAATCCTTCCTATTTATAAAGATCATATTTTCTACACTTTTATGGATTTTTTGATGGTTTTATATTTTTAATTGATGTGACCCCATTTCTAAAAAGAATTTCATACATAGTTATATTATATATCAGGTAATTCTAGAATTTTAAGTAACTAGTTCCCTAAATATGCAATTTTCCCATCAGTCGTAGTTTTATTGGTAACTAGGAAGCTAAGTTGCCGAAGTTTGTTGAAAGTAATCCTTAAGTATTCTGAGGTCATGAAGCAAGAATGCTTTCTCTAGAGAGGATTTCCAGCTGTTTCTTCTAGCAACAAAGAAGCAGTGCCAAAGCAGAACCATTTTCACCTCTTTCTAGGTTTCTGGCTTTTGATGCTTAATTTTTCAGTTAACTGCAATATTGCTCAAAACAAATCAAAGAAAATCTTACATTTTTTCTTGTTTATTATTCATTGATTCCAATTGTGATAGCAACTTACTTTTTTTTGGCAGGAACTGGGGATGAAAAAGAGTGCAGGGGTTGTTAGTTGGGGCCATAAGAGACATGTTAAAAATATATTCCAAAGTCTGTTTTACCCAGGACCTCATTATTGTATACCAGGAAGGTTGTTCAGAGGGCATAGTCTACCACTGCCACAAAAATAGAGGTCTCCAGGAGCAATTTTCTGTTGAACCCAGAATAAATAATTCATTTTTGACATAGATGAATCATCAACACAGTGTCCTGATAGGTCTGGGACTGATTTGCTGCTCTGTCTTTGCATTTGTAATGATGCCTGCAACTCATTCAAATAAGCTTCCTCTCTTTTAAGGTAAAAGAGTTATTACTTAATATGCTGAAATTCCTGCTAAGTTGGTCTCTATAGTTGCCATTTCAAAATTGTGATCAGATATTTATCATTATGCTTTAATAAAATATAAACAAAATCAAAGAATCATTACATACATAAGCTAAAAGCAACCTTAAACTTTAAATATAGTAACTTTATTAAACCTCTTCACATATAGTATTTATAATTTATAATGAGAAGGTTCAAATGTCTGACCTAAGATCTGAAAGCAGACTCTGGAAGAACAATGAAAAAAAGCCAAGTTTTTGAGAAGATTGTGGCGTATTAAGTGAGCATGAGAAGATTTGGAGACAGACACATCACATTTGACTCTGTCGCTTAGTGATGTGTGACTGGGGAAATTTTCATTCTCTCTGTAGCTTAGTCTACATTTCACTGAAATAGGGGTAAATTTAGTAGCCCCTCACAGTATTGTTGTGAGTATTAAGTGAGATAATGTGTGTAGAGAATTTAGTAAATGTCTCGTGCCTGAGTTCAGTGAATATTAGCTGTAGTTATGATTGCTCTATCTCTGTTGCTCTATCTCTGTCCCAATATGGAGAAGAGTCTTTTATAAACACATTGATCTCCTTGAACAATTAGAAAATTATGTAAATGGCATCTTAAGAGTCTTTATTGCTTTATACAAGCCATTTTAAATAAAATCATTTTACGTATAAAGAAATTCACAATAGCTGCCTGACAAATGCACTCATGCATGCAATGCTTATTCAATTTCAGTGTCATATAAGTAAAATGTGGTATAAGTGTATAGGTTCTTGCTCTCATTTTTGGGGAGAAAGGTATCAAGTCTTAGATGCATAAAGCAAATTTGTGAAAGGTGCCAAAAGGCCAGGAGTTTATACCAAAGCATCCGATTGGTTAAACATATGCTCTTTATTTAGAGTGTAATAGATTTGTCTATATTTTGTTTCTTCTGTAAATGAGATATGAGAAAAATATATGATGAATGCTTAATAGAAATAAAAACATTTACACATTGCTGTTAATCCCTTCAAAATATGCCCCTCACTTTGAACACGCTTATCCCATCTTTCTTGCTACTTTCCGAAGCAGTTCTAGAAGTACTCTTTCAGGAGTGTCCTTTCACGGCTACCTCAAAACACTTATGAAAACTTATGTCAAATAAAATCATTACAAAGTGTCCTTATTCATTGGATCTATATTTTTTGGCATATGTAAGAATTACAAATATGTAACATGGCAACTGAAAGCTAGTCTTACAGAACCAGAAAGGAGAATATTGCCTGAAAGTGGAAATAGCAAAATCCACGTCAGTGAATCAGATGAAGCACTGCTAAAATTAGGCCAGGTTATTGTTAATAATCCTTTAGCCTCTGACTCATGATTTTCAAAATTATCCAAATAACAGTCAATAAGATCTGGGAATGATCTCAGTGAGAAAGAACCAGGTCATAATTTTAACATAATGAATGAAAACAGAATCAGTTGAATGATATCATTCTCTTTTTAAAAAGGTGTTGGAAATGGACAAGTAAGACATGGTGAATAATAAAAGTGAGGGACTGAGCCAGGCATGGTGGCACTGGTAATCCCAGTACGTTAGGAGGCTGAGAGAGCAGGATCACAGGTCTGAATTCAGGTAGTGCAACTTAGTGACTTAGAGAAACCCTATCTCAAAATTTAAAAATAAAAAATAAAAAGGAGGAGAGGAAGACTTGGGAAATAGTTCAATGTGAAGGTCCTGGATTTGCTCCCAGTACTGGGAAAAACAAAACAAAACAAAACAAAACAAAACAAAACAAAACAAAACAAAACGAAGGGTCTGAGAAGAATTTCACCAGTACTTATCTAGCCTGATCCAAGGGATACAAAGCAACTTGTTCTGAGGTAGTGATTTGTTCTCAAGATTCACAAGGATAGCTTAAATTGGAGTGATCCTGTAGATTATTTCATTTTGAGTTCATAGTCTCCATCTATTGATACACTGAACAAAACACATTGAATTTCTACTGTCTGCCAAGCACCAATTAAATGTGTTCAAATGGAAACAAAAGACACAGACCTGAACCTCAAGAAGTTCACCATCTAAAGGGGAAGAATGAAAATCCCTTAAAGGCAGGGAAACCAATTTTTAGAGTAACTGGTAGGGTGGTACAAAGGGGTGTGGTGTCCTGTCACACCTGAGGGGCCAGTGGGAAGAGTTGAGATGGGAAAGGGTGGTGGTTAGGACAGTGTGAAAGAAGTTATGGGAACATTTCTGTGGAAGACCTGACCATTTTAAAGTTAGAAGGGTGAGTGGGAGTTTAGTATGCAGAGAAAGGGAGAAAAGATGGGCCCGGGGGAGGCTGTGACAGCTATTTTATGAGAAGTACAAGAAGTGTGACAACAGGTGAGGCTGGAGACGGCGGCACAGGATAGTTTAGAAAGATTTCACAGATGATGGAATATATTTTGCAAATTATCCTAAACTAATGCAGAGAATGTAATGATTTTGGGTTGGATTATCAGGGGCCTGTGTTTTTTTAAGTAATTTATTGGTATATGTTGGAGATACATAATAACCACGTTCACCATAGGGAATTTGTACTGTACATAATACATATTTTTTCCATAGATAAATTTATTGTGTCCTTTTAATCCTGTTTTCATTCAAAGAAAACTGTTCCAGAGCTACAACACTTAGATCAGTACTACTTATATGTGACCTTAAGAAAGACAATCTCGGGGCCTTAATTCTTCCTCTGTAAAACTGGGAGACTGGAGGTAGTTATTTTTAAGTTTCTTTCAACTGTCTCATTCTGGGGCTTTATCATATTTGGTATTTATTCCATTTCCACCACTTGAACACTTTATATTTAAAGATAGCCCTGGCTGCATAGTCTTTTGAGCGGGCTAATCTAGATATTTTTTTTGCCTGTGAGTCCAAATTATGTAATGTCAACATTAGATGTGTTAGTCTGACCTTCTCAATCTTTTCTTTCTTTTTTTTCCTGTAAAAAATTTTAAGTTTATTGGTACAATTCAGATATGCATGATGATCATCGTCATAAAAAGGAACTGGTATCTACACATGTCATCTCTTAGTTCCTCTTTTTTCCCCATCCTCCTTCCCTCTTTTGAACCCCTCTCCTCCTCCTTACTTACAAGAGCTTTGTTTCCATTTTTTCCTTCTACCCCCTGCCCTTGTTCTCCTTCCCATTTGAACATTGTCTTTCTATTTCTCAATATCTACTATCCATTTTGGTCTTTAGTTCTCCTTTTGACAGCTCAAATGCCCATCAATGGATGAATGGAGAAAGAAGATATAGTTTTTTAAAAATATACATAATTGAATACTACTCTGTGTTAAGAAGGATAAACTTGAGACTTTTTAGGTAAATAGATTTGCATTTTATGAAACACTCATTATTAGTATTGCACTAAATGGAATCAAGGGTGTGAGAAATCAGATCTAGGGGATCTGAAAAATGTAGTAAGAATGAAAATAAGGATAGGAATGGACTAGAGAAATCCTTAGGACATAGAATTTATACAGTTTTATAACTAACCCATTGGAATATAAATAAGGAAGATGCAGAATTTAGAACGACTGGGCACAGGTTGGCTGATGCTACCTTGTCTACCATTATTAGAAAATAGAGAGGAACAGAAGATGAAGAGATGGTGAAATCAGTTTTGGATTTATTATACTTGAGTTGCCTGCTGCCTTTCCAAAGGAAACTGTCCAGAAGTATTTAGATAGGAAAGCTGACGCTCAACAGGTGGTATGGATTACAGATTTAAATCTGAGTTTTAACATTAAAAAGCCAGAATTGAACCCCTTCCTGTTTGCAAACGATTTATCTACCTGTTTCTGCTTATCAATCTTGTACTTGGTGAAGGGGATGTAAAGGAATTTAAGATATGTCACATATATGTGTCAAGTACCCACAATGACTGTAATCATATGTCACAAACATGAGGTAAAACCTTACTATTAATACTCTACTATAATAATACTAATGAAAATGGGGGAAGCGGTTCTAGAGATGGAGAGAGTGAGGGAAGGGAACGGAAAAGAATCAAGATATATTAAGTGCATGTGCCTATTCCCTAAGATGAATGTAAACATCATGGACTGCAAATGTGTACTAACAAAAACATAAAAAATGACATTGTGGATGAAGATAAAGACCCAGAACAGAGGCTTGTGTAACATTAATATTTACACAGAAAAAAATGAAGGAAACTAAGTTTTCAAAGATCTAGAAAAAACAAATCAGAGGAAAGCTCAGCCTAAACCAGGGGAAGAGAGTTTTATAACTGCACACAGGGAGGGAGCAATGTAGATGTCCATGTAATTTTGAAGTGTGTGAGTACTCCTGGTCACCATTCTGTCCTTTTCACATAAAATACAAGTTGTGATTTTTGACTTACAATTAATTAGCTCAGTAACACTGGAGAGTCAGTGGCTAGGAGGAAAATGATCTGGAAACAACAATTTATGCTTTTTTTTTTTTTTTTGGAAAGGAAAGTAGCTACTGTTTCTTATGGGGTAGTAAGAATTTCTCTTGAAATACTGCTGCCAAAAGGCAACTTGGCCTGTTTCTTTCATGTAGCCACTGTGGCTGATCTTACATTCTGATAGGGTTTTTCAGTGCTTTTTACAAGTTCTGCCCTTATCTTTTTTCTTCATTGCTAAGTCATATCATTATGTCAACTTATTTCAAGAATGTTGCTGGTAGCTAGAACATGTATAATGGAAAGCTCTTGTTCTTCCTATACTTACCATTCTCCCAACCCCTAATTAGAACTGAAACATCATTTATGTTGAAATATGGTTTCTCCACATTTATGCAATCACTTTCATGTTAACTGTGATCAGTTATCATATCTGATTTGTTAAAATATTATGTGCAATTTCTTGAGGACTGTGTTTTCTAGCAAAAGCCTTATTGAGCTCTGCCACTTAGACAACAAGCCTTTTTTGAGCCATTTCTGGAAATGACATAAGTAATGGTGGTAGATTTACTTACTAGAAACAATGACAAATGTTATCAGAGTAGTTCATATCAGCTGACCTCTGAAATAAATGGGCTCAAGAGAAGAAAAAATATTTCTTACCTTCCTCAGGGAGGCTAAAGTTAACTAGAATTACATCATTTTGGAGGAACAGCAAGAAGGATATAAGATTCATTAATTCATTTATCATTTAAAAATTGACTATACTACACCAAGAATTGTGCAAGATATTGGCAATATAATAGTTGACAAGATACCCAAGATCTCTGGATGCATATGATGGGAAAATAATTTTAAGGTTGCCTGGAAAGTCTGGGGAAAATGAAAATGAGTTTTGAAGTTTCCCACTTAAATTAACTGAGAGAATTTAGATGCAATTTTTCTTAGACAAGCACATCTCATCAGTTATGGAATTCAGGCCTGCGCTAATAATTATATGTTGCCTGGGATTTTTGGTGGTGTTTTATTTCCTCTAGTGTTATCCTATCTCTCATACCCATCATGCTACTCCAACCTTTTTGGAGCTTGACCATACAACAAAATGGTTAAAAATTTTGGAATCAGACTGACTAGGCCTCCAGTTCCAGCTGTGTCATTGATAAGCTGTGCCAGAGTACTTACTGTCCCTGGACTCTTGTGAAGACCAAAAGAAATGATCGCCTGAAACTTTTACTGTAGTCTCTGATACATGGTAAGTGTTCTTCATTATTAGAATTGGTCTGGATCAGAGACAGTGCTGATGCAATGAAGCATAAATTCACCTTTGTATTAACCACCCTTATGAGTCATTCCTGCTAAAAATACTATCATTATTAGTATGAAGCACTTACAATGCCCCAGCTTCATGCTAAGTAGCTTACATGTGAGTTGGTAGTGTTTTTTCCTGATTGTTACACTTTTCACGTTTTTTCTGTCCCTATGATTGAAACTGAAAAAATAGGCCATTCCTCAAAATTGGGGTCCATGAGGTAAAGGGCTATAAAAAGTCATGGTAGGACTCTAGTACCTCACATTCCTAGGCTTAACACTCCATTTTTCTCTACTCTGGATTTGGGATTCTATCTAGCTATTCTCATGGGCAAGATATCAGAAGCCAGATAAACAGAACAGAGCCAGAGCTGTTATGCTCATGACAGAGAGTAAGTGCCACAAATTTCCCCAGACTCTTTATCCTAGATGTGTTTCTGTCTGACCATTGTGGAAGGCGTAGACCAAATATCATGAAACCATGTACAGCTTTCTTTCTTTCTTTTTCTTTTTACCACTAGCAGATTTTACTCTGGTTGGATAGTTTCAAAGAGAGGTTTCACTTTAACTGAGAGTCTTACAGACACCTGGCATATTTGAAGTATTATTATTTAGTAGGCTTGTTCTGAAGAACTTGGGTTCTTCTTATTTTTGGAAACCATATTCATGTTTTTATGTTTCTTTTTTGTTGTTTTTAGAGACAAAGTCTTCCTGTGTTGTCCAGACTGGTCTTAAACTCATGGCATCAAGTAGTTCCCTTGTCTTAGCTTTCTGAGTAGCTGGAACTGCTGGCATATGCCATCCCACCCAGCTATACTTGTATGTCCTTGAAAAAGGGAGGGACATGCTGCTTTCAGAAGTGAATGTCCTACCGTACATCACACCTAGATATCATACTAACATGCAGCTATAGAAAATATAGTGGCAGTGCTGAGGCCCTTGTGGAGGCTGAAGAGCTGGAGTCTTCGGTTGAGAGGGCCAGGAGACATGCACATTTCTCCAGGATTCTGCTTTGCATTCATCCACTGGCCTGTTTTAATCTCATATTCTAAAATGCAGGTGAATTGTACATTTCTTCTTGATGATGTTTAGTAAAATTTCTTTCACTGAAGTGTAAAATAGGAAATATCCTCCAAGTGGAGCCCATGAAAAATGAAGGTCTTAGGAGCTAAAGAGAGATGCTAAAGGTCAGATACCAACTGCTTCTGTCTCCTGGAGACTTCCACCATAGTGATTCTTCCTCTCTCTCTGTTCATTCTCCACTCTTCTAGGTAAAATGGGTTCACTTCCAGCTTGACATGCTTTTTCCTGGTACAAGATTACAGGTGACTCACCTGCCACCATAGTGTTTGAGAATTTTCTCCAATCGTGGGACACACCTCTGCATGCTTTGAGGATGTAAGTGATGGAGAGGAAAAGGAAACATAAACAGGAGAAAGTCGAACTCCTGTAGTTTGAGAAGGTGTCATCTTTGGGAGCACTCACTGGAAACAGAGCTATGGAAGCAAGGTAGATTTGGATTCATCTTTCTGTAAACCTGTGTTGAGAATTTTCTCTTGAAAGAATACCGCTGGTTTTCTCTGCTGTTTGGGAGGATAGTTTTAACATAATTTCCCTTAGGTTTTCATCTCATGTAGAGTGTTGATTATTAACTTGAAATTGATTTTTAAAAATCATGTTAAGTATGTATTTGTTATCAATGTTTAAAGAGTTCTTTTAAGTCAATAAATCAAGGTATTAGTACCACAAGACTGTTGTGAGATTTTAATGGGTTAAGTACAAAAATATCTTAGTACAGCATTGCAGAAGTTAACTGTTAATATTATACTGGATGTGTTGTGTTACCTTAATATACCACAGATAATTACCCCTCTTTAGGTTCCTGGGATTATACTCAGGGACCACTGTGAACCTGTACCTAGGACAGATGTATGCCCCACAAGATAGGTCCTCAACAACTGTAAAATGTTTTATTTTCTCAGGGAGACCATAGATATCTTCAGGATTATAATTCTTGTGTGAAAGCCAAGCATTAATTTTCCCCTCTTTCAGAAAACACTGATCATGAGATCTGTGGGTCTTTATAAGTTGAGGAAACTTGGTCTCCTTCCTTATTGGTTAGATTAATCTGAAGGCTAACAGTATTTAGTCATAGAAGTGTGAAAATGAGAGGTAGATCTGTTCAGATGCAATGCTCCACTGTGTTTTTATACGTCTTCTAACATTTCAGTTCCAAATTATTTTTGCAAGAATATTTATATAGCAACAAACTTTGAGGCTGGAGATTGTGTCTTTATCAGGCAAGAGAGCACATTTGCTTCCTGAACAAGATACTAAAGTCTCTCTATAGAGTGGAGTTTGGGCAGGCTTGATTGCAGTGCTTTAGAAAATTGGAAGTTTCATAAACTCAAGGTTCTCTGTTAGGATAGGACATAGATCTGTGTATGCAGTGTCTACAGAGGATGGCTCTACGTGGTCCTCAACCCTCACGGGACTTAGGGACACATAGAATGTGAACATGAAGCTTGTGTTGCCTACCTTCTCTGTCATAGGTAAAAATGGCCTAAACACATTTGGACTTGTTGTTTCCTTACAACTAAAGTTTGAAACCATAGCAAGTTCACTTAGCACCTATTTTATTAAGGCCTGCTTGATTAAACCCTTGACAAGGATTAGACAAATGTTTCAATTGCAAAATGATCAAAGTAGGTAAACAGACAATCCAAAGAAAAGTCTAAAATATAGCAAAACATTCCTGATTTTACTCTTACAAAGAATTATGAGATGTGCTAAAAATATGAATGTTTAAATTTTAAAAAGTATTACAGTAAAAGACCATGGCAATTAACACCTTCAAATGCTCCTCCTTGCTTAGAACACATGTATTCTGTCATTGTTGCTATTTTCTGAAGCAGTTTTGGATGTTCTCTTTCATAAATGTCTTTAGTTGCATTGTTGTGGCTCCTATATCCTTGAATTGATTCAAAATATTTGCCACTCATGGGTATTTGAGTTTGGAGAACAATCATAAGTCACAAGGTGCCCAGTCCAATGAAAGGTGTTTTTATGTACCTGTTTTTGGGTGACTGACACTTGCAGCATCTGCTGTGTTTTTGATCATATCTCTCATCACACCACTCATAAAAGAGGACTTCCAAAAGTACTTCAGAAAATGGGAAGATGGTGGATTAACGAGCAGCAAAGTAAAGAGCCTCTCTGACAGAAACAGCTCAGATGCTGGAAATAGCATCCTGGAGAAGACCAGATGGAAGGAGATGGATCCTCTCAACCCAGGAAGAAACTAAAAGGAAAAAAAAAGAAAGAAAATAAAGAAAAGAAAAATGTGGACAGAAGGCTGTAGCTAGACATGCTCTCACCAGAGCCAGTCCCACTGTGTGTGAAATACCACTGGAATCCAAAGACGTGTGGTTGTGGTGAAGTTGGGGGTTGGCAAACCCAAGGGCCTCGGCAAGAGGATGCAGTCACAGCAGGAAGAGGTGGAGCAGAGAACAGCACCAACTCGCAGTGAGTACAGGGAACTCGGTCCTCCCTCAGGAGTGGGCAATTGACTGGGCGACATTTTGGAGTTAGGCAGGCTAAGCCTGGAACCAGAACTGCAGCAGCTTCAGTCAGCCACTCCTGGCACAGAGCAGATTGGTGAGAATTACTTGGACTGAGTCCCGCCCCTGTATGTGATCCAACAGCTAAGGAAGAAGTTTCCCTGAAGCTATCCCTAATTGGCTGTCTGGGCAGCACACACTAATGTGGTGAAGACCCCCAGTGTTTGACCAGCTCAGAAGGTAGGGGCCAGCCTGCCTTCAGTGGTCAACGCAGACTGAGGAGGGCAGCAATCCCTAGCTAGCATGCTTCAGAGTAATTGTAACCAATACAGGAAGTGCCGGGGACCCCCACTATCCACTTGTCTGGAAGAAACCAGAAACATGATAAGAGGAAGAAACAGAAGGAAGTCTCCAGCCTCCTGCCCAAACAATACTAGCCCAGGAGAGGTAAACACAGAAGAGATCAGGGATTGCACACCTGCAGTTTCCAAGGAAGCAGCATCTGACATAAAGAAATATCTTTGTGACATTATAAAAGAACTCAAAACTAATACAAGTAAAGGAAGATATAGGAAAAATAATAAAAGAAATGCTAAGCACCTCCCAAGAAGACACAGATGGAAGAATAGAGGAGTATAGAAAAAGGGGCGAAACCTTTGATGAAGAATATAAAAAAATTTAGAATACATGAAACAGATTCAAAGAGATTACCAGGAAATTAAAAACTCCATTGAAAGCTGGCAAAACTGCTTGAAAGAAACTAAAGATAGACTATCAACCCTTGAAGACAGGTTTGCAATTTGTGATTGCAAAAGGAAAGATCTCTTAAAAATAGCAAGGAACCAGGAAGTAACAATTCAAAATTTAGAAGATGACAAGAAGATCTATAACTTAAGAATAAAAAATGTGAGTGAAGAAGCAGGGATAAACACAAATGAAATACAAAGGCTATTTACATAAATAATTAAAGAAAACTTCCGAAGCATAGGAAAAGGAAATGATATTCAAATATATGAGGCATACAGAACTCCAGCCAGCTATAACCAAAATACATCTACACCCAGACATATAATAATCAAGATCCTAGAAATTCAACACAAGAACAGAATATTAAAAGCTGTTAGAGAAAAGGAAAAGATCACCTATAAAGGAAAACTCATCAGCATCACAACAGACTTCTCGACACAAACCATCAAATCAAGAAGAACTTGAAGTATTTCAAGCCCTTAAAGAAAATGACCTCCAACTCAGATTGATATACCCTGCAAAACTCTCTCAAAATTAATGGAGAAACAAGATGCTTCCATGGCAAAGAGGAACTGGGAGAGTTCATGACCACCAAACCAACCCTACAAAAAATACTGAAAGACATTCTAGAGAAGAAAGACCATGGTGTCAGGAACAGCAGCAGAAGGGGCTCACTGAATGGGGCAGACAGTGGAATGAAGGGAAAAAGTAGACAACCAATGGCAGAAAAATAGCATGGCAGAGATGAGGCTGAGAAGGTTGGCTATAATCATTAACATAGATGGCCTTGACACACTAATAAAAAGAAACACAGGCAGAGTGGATCAGGAGATAGGTCCATCAAGATGCTCTATATAAGAAACATAATTAACCTGAAAGAGGGTTTATGGACTGAAAGTCAAAGATGAGAAAATAATACTCCATGTGTCAGGGAGCCAGTGGGGGTAGCTTGCCCATCAGCTGCAGATTAGTTGGAAAGAAGTAACACTTTTATACAGTGGAGAACTACTCTGCTATAAGGAAGGAAACCTTGAGGCTCTTGTAGGTAAATGGATACAACTTGAGATCAAGCTCTGGGGTAAAAAGGTTCAGAACCACTTAGGTAAATAGTGGGTTGCCTCCCTAATCTAAAAACTAAAGGAGTTAGTGGGATACAAAATGTACAATGCACCCTGTGAAAGTGAAAGGGAAGGAATTGTCTAAAAAGGGAAGGCAGTGGACATTGTTAATCTTGTATCATGATTTGAAACTCATATTATCTTCATCACTCTGTTTAGTTTGGTTATATTCTGTTCCATTTTGTCCAATTGTACTAGATTTGAGGACATAGATAGCAGGATATACTATAGTAACCATTTTTAATTTCCTATTAACATAATCTGAAGCCCTTTACTGCTTTCACTGTCTTGTTTTGACCAATTTTATTTGAATGTTTTGTTCGATCACTGTCTTGTCTCGACTGATTTTATTCGAATTTGTTACTTTTGATAGTATCAAGTCTGAGGGTATAGGCAACTACTCTGAAGACAATAATTATGGTACCCATTCTGATTTGACTATTACCCTCTTTTGAAGTCCTATAATATATCCAATTTTTTTTATTGATTTTGTTCTGTACTGCTATGTTCAATTTTATTGTGCCTGATGATATGGGCAATTCTATTGAAGATAACAAGAGACATCATGGTAACCATTGTAGCTCACCTTGTATTGTGGTTTTAAATCATGTACTATGTCCATCCTTTTGTTTTGAATGACCCATTTTGGTTTTTCTCATTTTGTTTTATTCTTTTCAAAATTAAAAAAAAAAAAAAGAAAATGGCAGGAACAGTTGGATCAGCATGTTTGAAGTGAAGGGGGCTTTTGAGAGAATTAATAATAATGTATCTTTTACTGTGATAATTTTTTTAAAAAATGAAAATACCCTATATTTTAATCATTGTGCAAGATAAAGATACTCTATAAAAATATATAATATGAGGTACTTTTAAAAAAACTGTCAAACTGACTTAGAAATATAGTTGACATTTGGAACTGGTGAAAAACTGAATTCAGGTATTCACCCTTGAGAGGGTGGACTCTTACTATATTAATTGTGTAATGTGGAATAATATTACTATAAATTTAGTGACTTAGAGCCATGCAAATGCATTGTATTATCTGAGTTTCTGTAGGTCAGAAGTCTAGAGACAGTATGGCTGGATTCTCTGTTCAAATCTTAATTAAATTGCACTGAGTGTTTTCTGGTGCTGAGATTCTCCTCTGAACATCTGCCTAGCACATTGGCTGTTGTCCTAGTAGTGACTACTGCATCCCCCATTTACTTACTCAGCCCCAGGATGCTTAGCTACCATAGGGACCCAGATTTCTTATCACAGGGCTTCCTCCATCTTTAATCCAAAAATAGTATGTCAAATTCTTTTTAAATCTCCGATTTCCTCTTCTGCAGTCAGCTGGAGAAAGCTTTCTCTGTTCAACAGGCTTATGTGATCAGGTATGGCCCTCTTGGGTAAGGTCCCTATTAAAAGATCATGTAACATAATATAATGGGGGAATCCATCACACTCACAGTACTGGAATCTAGGCAAGGTTTGGACTACCTGAGAGAGAGTGGCCATCTCAGAATTCTGCCAACTTCAGCTACTATCACTTGGGAAAGTAATGTGGAAATATCTTCCCAATTAAGCATCCATTTGCCTTTTCATCCTACTACTTATCTTCTAGAACTCTCATTGTATAGAAATAAAGGCACTAACAGATGATAAAGTTAAAAGATATTTTAGTAACCATTTGTAATGGTTTCAGATTGGGAAAACAACTGTCATTCTTCATTAAAAGGGGAATATTTTAATAAATGATGGTATAGCCATGTCATTCTTACAATGATTTAGATCTTTATTGATTTGGACAGTGGAAAAAGCAGGATTTTGAGTAATGTATGCTTAACAATTTGATTGTATTTTGAAAAGAAAAATGCAAAAACTGTATGTGTATGAAAGAATCAGTGTCAAGCTGTTAATGGAATGATCTTAAGCTATTAATTGGATGTCCGCCAAGATGTGAACTGGAAATAAAGGGTCAGTGGGGTGGTAGATGAAGGTAACTTTACCTATGCTTATACATTATTTCACTATGTTAACTGTACATCTTTTCTATAATTAGAAATAATTACAATTGTTAAAAAACTAAATAAAATACATATGTCGAGAGATCTGACCATGGAGGGACTCAAGGCGCAGCACAGAAAGGCAATTTGCCCGCCCTTCCAGTAGAGGCCTCTGGGCTGAGCTGGGAGGAGAACCAGCAGCCCCAGAACTCTGACCATGGAGGGACTCAAGGCACAGCACAGAGAGGCAATTTGCCCACCCTCTCGGTAAGCACCCCCGGCATGAGGCAGGAGAAGAATCACTTAGTGGCTCCCATGAGCCTACTGGTGAGCGGGCTAAGAATCATCCCACCACCACCATCCCCTCCTCCCCCATTAGCAAGTGAGCCTGAGACCTAGACATCTCTTAAGAGGTTGACTATATGCAGTGTAGTAAATGGGGGGGGGTTCCATCTATCATCTCTTTGAAGGCAAATATTGTTATCACTGTTTTGCTTTGTTCTGATTAATGATATTGCTCTATTCAATGTTCTGTTTTGATAAGTTCTAGAATGTCCTGTATTTCCTTTGATTTGGCTATACCTTATTGAAAGAACAACTGTTGTGAAGATAATGGGATATACTAGGGTACCTGTTACTGTTATGCCAGTAATGCCTGTTGAGGGTTTCTGTACCAATTTCACTTTACTCTTCCAGTTGGCTTTGTTCCATCTTGTTCTGTTGTATTTTGCTACTTTCAAAATAATAAAAAATTGAAATAAATAAAAAATAAAAAGTAAATAACAACAAAGCAGATCAGTAAAGTACTGAGCAAGCTGAAGCACAATATAAGCAAACAGATAATGGACTGAAAAGCAAAAGGAGGAAAAGAAAGCGCTCTAAAGGATATAACTGCATGTATGTTTAAGTGTATAGGATTGCTGACCATGTTGCTGAGTTTTTGTTGGATCATTGAACTGAACTGTTTGCAGCCTCACTGTTTGAATGTCCATCCTGTATGCTTTAATTTTGTAACTTGAACAACTATATCTAGAAGACAGTATCAACTAGTGATTTCTAATTAAGACTAATTTATCAACTAGTGATTTCTTACTGTTTATTTTTTTTCTTTTTCTTTGAAATTCTGTATTGTTTCTTTCCTTTTTTCTGTTTTGCTTTTTTTCTCTTTAAATAAAATTTAAAAAAACATATCTCTTGTGGAAAATTTGCAAAATACAATAAGGCTTAAAAAGCAAATACAATTATTCACACCAAGTATCTGGATTCATTTCCTTTTATTTCTTCTAACTCTTCCCTGGAGCTGGGATATTTTTTTGCCTGACCTTAGAGAGTAGAATTTCAGATTTCCAATTTTTGCACCCCAGGGTTTATACCAGTGACTACTGAGTTCTTAGGAGTTTGGTCTTGGACAGAGAATTGCACTTTTATTTCCCTGGTTCTGAGGTTTTCAGACTAGAACTGAACCATACTAATAATTCTTAGGGTGTCCAGCTTATAAATGATTCTTTCATGGACTTAGCTTTTACAGTCACAGGAGCCAATTTTTCTAACAAATCTGCTCCCATAAATGTAGATCTATATTTATATCTACCTAATGCCTATTTTTCTGGAGACCCTTGACAATACCTCATACTGCCATTGCATATATGTTCATTAAACATTTTATTTTAGGATCATTATCCTATAATTTAAAAATATTTAATTCTTCTGGAATTTACTTTAGTGTACATGAGGATCTATCATCTATACTTTGCCAACAGGCTATCATTCTGATACCATTTGTTGAATAACCATCCCTAATGATTAGAAAAGCTACTTTTACTCTATACTAAATTCTTATATATATTTCTGAAAATTTAGTTCTACTCCTTTGGCAAATTTGTAATCTTCCACTGCTACCATGTTCTTTTTAAAATGGATTATAGCTTTATAATTTTCATATAATTTATAATCTTCATAGGAAAATCCCCATGTTACTGTATTATTTCTAACAGTTTTTTTTTTTTGTGTATTTCTCTTTCTGCATTCTCAACTGCCTTGTAATGCTGTCATTTGCTTGGTCTAACCACAGCCCTATATTACTCTTTGTCTTTGCATGGCTCAGTGTAGTTGGAAAAATTGTACAACTATACTGGCTGATCTCAGTTTAAATTTATAATTACTTATTTAAGTATTATGCTACCTGATAATATATTTTCCTGAGCTCCTCTATCTCCCACACATCTAGATGGTTATTTCATATTGTCTGTCACTCATTCAATTTTTGCTTTCCCATCCTTCCTTTCAGTTGTTGATTCTTCTTCCTTCTCAACTCCCTTACTCCTAAACATCTGAGAGCCACAGGGCTCAGGCTTGGGGCCTCTTCACTTTTCTATTTACAGACACTATCTAGTTGAGCTTATCCAGACTGAGGATGTAAGTGGCATCTAATGCTAATAATTCTCAAAGTTAGAGCCTCAGCCTCGACCTCTTCCCTGCACTTGAGGGTCTAGCTCTTACTCATTTTTACTTTGAGGTGTAACAGACATCTCAAGTATAAAAGCCTCAAACTGCATGCCTAAGTATTTCCCCCACAAACCTGTTTTTTCTCAGATGACAATTCTGTTTTTTCAGTAGCTTACGATCTAACAACATTGGAAGCATTCTTGATTTCTCCCTTACATACTGTACATCTGCTTGCTTGGAAAATCCAGTCACATCTACTCTTGAGTGTGTCCACAGTCTGATCACTTAGCACCTCTCTTACCATCGGCTTTGAAATACCGTGACTGCTAAGTGAATTATTGCACTAGCTTTCTGGATGGTCAGTCTGGCTTCTTCCTTTGACAACTCCTCCAGTCTGTTTTCAGGAAACAGTCACTTTAATACTGATCAAATGTATTTCAGACCATGCCCCTTACTCAAACCACAGTATTGTGCCATTTTTTTCATCTACCTCTTGGCCCCGTATATTCCTTAAATCCCCTTGATATTTATTATTTTTAATAATGCTTTTGAACTTATTTTAACTCAAATTGTAAATGCATGTAAATACTAATTTCTTTACCCTGGTAAAATGCATATACATATTATTTGATAAAAATGAAATTTCATAATCTGGAATTAAATGTTATATTCTGAATGTCTGAGCTGATATAGTATCATTAAGGACATAAATTGACTACATTTTTTGATGTTTTTACAATTGTAGTCTTTACCATCACCACTTAAAGCTTTTAAGCATAGTAGCTGCATCATTTCATTTTAATGCCTCTTTGCTTTGAGTCTATTTTATCTCATATTAATATAGCCATAAGGGTCATTTATATGATAGACCTCTTCCCATTTTGTTACTTTCAACTGGCCTATAACATTTAGTTTGAAGTTAGGTTCTTATGGGTGATATATAGTACTTCTAGGTCATGTCTTTAAAATCTACTTTGTCAATATCTTAGTGTAAATTTGCCATTTTATTGTTTTCTGTTTATTCCTTCTGTTTCTTGATCTTCATTTCTTGCCTTACACATTTTCTCTGAGTTTCATTTTGATTTATTTATAACGTTTTTGATTATATCACTTTGTATAGTTTTCTTAGTGGTTGTTCTATTTGTACATGTAACTTATTTCAGTATACTTGTAAAGTGTAAATTTCAGATTTCTTCCACTTTTAAAAGTTTACCAGTTTTAGTGGTAGCATAGGTGTAGATTTTTGGTCTCTTCAGACTCTTTATCTTCTAGGAATAATTGTCTTAAACATTTACATACGTTGAACACCATGTCAGAATAGCAACTTTTACATTAACCATAAAATATGATTAAAGAACTTCATGAAGTGAAAAGTGGTTTGTTGTAATTGCTGTTATTTTTGATCATTCAATTGCTATTTTTTCTATGTAAACCTTGTAACCTTCTTCTGTCACTTCTTTTTCCTTTTTGTATTTTTAAAATGTTTTTCAGTAGGTAGATTATTTAAGCCATTCTTTAAGGCAGGGTCTGCTAGAGACACATTCTTTTAGTGTCCCTTAATCTGAGTATATCTTTGTTTCTCCTTCATTCTTGAAGAACAGCTTCGGTGGATACAGTTCCTTTCTTTATGTACTTAAAAATAAATCATTTTGCCACTTCTTTCTGGCCTCCACGGTTTTATATGAGACTTGCTGTCCCTCAAGTTGGTTTTTGTTATATAAATACTCCTCTGCTCTCCTTTTGTTTTCTTTTCCTTTACCTTTCCTTCCTTTTCTTTCCTATCCTTTCCTTTTTTTCTCCCCTCCCCTCCCCTCCCCTTTGCTTCTTTTCCCCTTTTCCTCCTCCTCTTCTTCCTTCTCATATTTTTATTGCCCTCTGACTCCTTTTTGAAAATTAGATTCTACAGTACTGACTACATGATGGAGGATGGATGGGTGAGTGATTCTGGAAGGTCATTCAGCCCCAGTAATCTTTGCATGACTGTAGTCCTAGCCAAGAGCTGGACTGCATCTTCCCCAGAGATCCTGAGGCAGAACTACCTAGGCACTGGCAATTCCTGACCCACAAAAAGTATGAGTGAACTGGTTCTTGTTTGAACCAGTTTTAAACCAGATTAAGTTTTGAAATAATTTATTAAGCAGCAATGAATGACTAGTACAAAATCCCACTAATTAAATCAATGTCCCACAAAGTAATGAAACACAATATAGCAGATAAAGTGTTATCAAAATACACAGTGAATGTTTAAATTAAAAAAAAATACATTGCTATTAGTTCCCTATCAAAATACTCTCCCTGGTTTCAAACACACTTATCCCATCATTCTTGCCATTTTCTGGAGCAGTTCTGGAAGTCTTTTTTGTGAGTGTCTTTATGAGGTATGATAAAATACAGCAAATGCTGCTGTTGAATGCTCATTAAAGGCAGGCTTGTAGAAACAGTGCGCTGTGCTGTCATCCACCTTGTTCACCACATCTGACACTGTACAACTTCTGTCTTTCTCCTAAAGTCAAAATGACCATGAAAGGTAAACATTGAATCAATTCAGGACATTCATGGGGTCACTACAGCACAATTATGACACAAAAGGGGATTTTCAGAACTTCTTCAGACAGTGGAATGATGGAAAGAGAGAGAAAATTTTGTGGAAAATTAATGGCAATGTACCCTTCACTGTAATGAATTTTAAAAAATTTAAACATTTGTTGGATTTTTGATTACACTTCATATTTTGTTTTTATATTTGGATGGACCTATTGGTATGTAGAGTAGGAGTCAGAATTTACCATTTTTCAAGGAAAAATGTCTGATGCCCTTTTCTTTTGTTCACTAGTGCAATCTCTTGTTATAGGAGGATATATGTTTTGTTTAGTGACTAATAGTACTTAATGTAACCTGGAAAGGGTATGTTGGAACCTATGACTCCAGGATACCTACTACGTAGCAAGGATGGATATTGTCATGCTGATAAAGGAGGCTGAGCCCAAATTCTAATCTGAATCTTAGTTTCACAGAGTATAGTTGATCAATAACGTGCATCTTGATTGTAATTTATGATTAAAGGTAATAATGCAAATTGTTGAATAATCAGATAACAATTTCCAACCATGCCTTTTTAGTGCCTTATAAAGGAATGGATAGTATGTAAATATTTGATTGTCCTTTATCATCTTGATAGCACTAGATAATGTGGAGAAGTTGCTCACATGAGTCTTTAAAATAACAGTTCAAGCCAGATGTAGGGGTGCTCACTTGTAATCCCCAAACACTGCTAGGCTGAGGCAGGAGGATTCCCAGGTCTAGCTGAGTCTGGGCAACCTAGTGATTTAGCAAGACACTATCTCAAAACAAAGAGTGAAAAGTAAAAAAAAAGCACTGAGAATATAGCTTGCTGCAAAGGTCCTAGATTTAATCTCCAGTATCAAATAGATGAATAAGTATGTAAATAAATGCCAAGTTGTCTCAAAGACAATGTAGTACTGAAAAAAAGACAGAAAGGACTGTCAAGGACTATTCTGTATAATTTTTTGGGAAAAATTATTTTATAGTTCTGTCATGGTTAGAGCTTGTCTGAGACCTAGTATCTTGCCCTGTGAGCTGGTTATGGTATGTGGGGACATAAGTCTGTACGCTTCCGGTCACAGTTGTGGTCTCATGGTGCCGTGAAGCTCCAGGGCATGATTACACCATCTGAGGACTTCCTGGGCCCTCGAGCACCAAGTAGTAATAAGGAAAAACTCCCTATTAGCCTGCTATGTCTTCCCATCTGCTATTGTAGGAATGCCTTGCACAACCCACTGTCCCTATCTGAACTGATCCTCACCAGCGTGAGATCACCAATGCCCCCGAGCCATCTGATGCTCCCTCTGAGTATTGATTGCATGCATCCAGCACAAAGCGGCTAGCTTGGAGTGCTTCTGTCTTTGCCCATTCTGAGGCACTGACCTCCCAGTGCCCCTGTCATGCATTACTAAATTTGTCTCTGTCTCTTATTTCACCCTTTACCATACCACCCCTCCTACAGGCAGTTGGGATCTTGGACTTGATAAAGGACAACTTCTTTTTTTTTTTTTTGATTTTGTGTAGTTTGAACTTCCGTTGTCTCCCAAATTTGACCAACTCTCACTTGACATGTGGAAGACAACAAATGACAATTATCAACATATTATTTCAAGATAGATTTTAATGAGGCCCAAATGTTTGATACTGGTATGGATGCTAGAAATATAAAAATAAATGTAATTCTCAAGGATACTGAAGTCTAGAAAAGGGAGGATCCCACACAAATGAGTCATGTGACCATTCCACAGGCATCGCTATGCTGGAGGAATGCGTGGAGAACATAAAGGAAGACCCTTGGTGCGGTCTGAATGGGTGGCCAGGGAAGCTTCCTATAGGAATGATATTTGGGCAAAGTCTGAAAAGAAGTCTGTATAGCGATTTTAAATTCATGTATTCCACACATTTTAGAAGCCAGACAAGCAGTTGTTTCTCTTTTTTTGATTTCCTCAACCAGAACTCTAACTTGGTGGGAGACTTTCCAATTTTTCCTCAAAGTTGGACTATATTTTCCTGGTGAAATGTGTGTCCAACTTGTGGTTTGCCTTGTTTCTTCAGGCTGGATTTTTGCAAAAACTGTTCCTGCTTTCTTCGAGATCCTTGACTCATCATTGTTGAATAAAGTCACTGGTCCATCAAATGCTCACTATATATGTACCACCTCCTTTTAGAAGTATCCCCCACTACCATAGGTTGAATTGGATAATATCCCTCTATTCAGCTCCTACTCATGAATACTGTTTATATCCATTATTTTCATTGTGCATCTGCTTTAATACAGTTTTATTTTATTTTTTAAATTTTTTTTAAATTTTAAAGTGAATAAAACCAAGCAAAGTAAAACAAAAAAAGTCAGTAAAACAACAGTGTAAGCAATATTGGGTTTCAAAACAAGATGATAGGAAATCAACAATGGCTACCATAATGTCTCTTGTTGTCTTCAGAATAGCTGCCCATACACTCAGACATAGGGAAATCGAGCAAAACAGAACAGAATAGAAGCAAAAAAATCTCTCCCAAAACAATGAATACAACACAGGACTTCAAAACAAGATTATAACAAATCCAAAATAGCTACCATAATATATCTTGTTAAGTCTAAAACAGCTGCCCATGCCATCAGATATAATAAAATCAAGCAAAACAAAACATAATAAAACCAAATAAACCAATGAAAATGATTTTGGACTGTAAAACAAGATAACAGGGAATTAACCATGGCTACCACCTTCAGAAGGAGATCCCTCCATAGATGCTGTATTGCATTGTTATCACCTAAATAGATGATCAGATCACCAACTTTAGGCCTGCAAAGTCAATGAAACACTAAACACTACAAGTGAAGTATTTAATCTCAGTAACTATCATCTCAGCCTGTGTTTCTCTGGATCAGCCAGCTGCTCATGGAAGGGGGTCAGACCTTGGCTCTTTTTGTCTCTCAGCCTGCGTGCCAGAAGGAACTGGCATCTTGTTGTCCTCCCTGTGGCCCAGGCAGCGTACTGACTCGCAGGAAGTGGTTGGCTTATTTGTCTCCTTCCTGTGGCCCATAAATGGTGCCGACTGACAGGGAAGGTCTGGCATCTGGTTGTCTTCCCCACAGCCCACAAATGATGCTGACTCACAGGAAGAGGCTGGTTTCTTGTTCTCCCTGCAGCCCTCAAATGACACAGACCAGATTGAGCTTTTAGAAGACAGTCTTTACGTTCCATTAGGATGGCTTTATTATTCTGTTTTATTAACTCAAACAAATAATCATTAAGACTGCTATAGTTTGGATCTTAAATGTCTTCCAGATGCCTGTGGATTGAAGGGGCTCCAGAAGGGGCACTGTTGGGAGGTAGAGAGACTTCTAGGAGGTGCCACTAGTGCCAGGAAGTTAGGTCCCCGGGACACCTTGAAGGAAGTATTGGAACCCTGTTCCTAGCTCTTGTCCTACTAACCTGAGGAGAGTAGTTTCCTCTGCTATGCATTAGCACCATGATGTACTGCCTCATCAAATGCTCAAAAGCATTAAACTACCATAGACTGAAACTTCTAAAAACAGAGAACCAAAATAAATCTTTCCTTTTTATAATTTGATTATCTCAGATATTTTGTCACTGGGATTGAAAACTGGTTATTATAAACACCTACTATTTGCCAGGCATTAGTAGGCACTAAAAATACAAAAAAATCATGGGGTAAGATATTGTCTTTATGAGAGAGGAAGTGATACAAGAACTATGAAAAGTTTTCTGGTAGTATAAGGAAAAACCTAGTCAATACTGTGGGGCACACAGAAGAATTTAAGTAGGAAAGGATATTTGAATTGGTCCTTGAAACATAATTACGAGTGTGCTGGAAGAACAAGCAAAACAAGAGAAGTTTGTTGAAGCACATATGTGCAAAATTCTGCAGGTATGATGAGCTATTTGGGCCGTGGAAAAGCAATACAAGTTTAGTATATTACTGGAGAATGGGAGAAGATACAAAAATTCAGGGGAGATGAAGCTAGAGAGGTTAGCAGAAGGCTTTGTACACCAGGCTAGGCAGCTTTTATGTTATCTCACAGGCAATGGCCCATCAAAGTTTAAGAGGAGGGAAGATTCATGATTACATATTCACCACCAGGAACAATGACTTGCATGATGGGAGGATGGAATAGAAGAGGCGGTGTTGAGATGGAAAGGCCAGGTAGGAGATTAACACAGGGCAAATTAAAATAATGACTAGGAATAAACAAAACCTGCTCGTGCTTTTCTTTAATGGAGAAAAAGTCTGATTCCCAGTTGAATGGAAATGAAAAGGTGGGAACAGAAGACAGCCATGTTGTTGTTTTTCAGCTGCTCTTTGGTGAGTGAAAACATTTGGATAGAGGGCGTGGGCAGACTCAGTCACATGAGAAGAAAGTATGAGCGTGAACTTGTGCATGGAAGTGATTGCTGAAGGGACTAAAAAAGCAGTTTGTATTTAAATTCTCCTGCCCACTTATATGGCCCCTGACACAGCCTGGGTCTGTCAAGCTCTCCATCTGCTGTTTCGGGTCTGATCATAGGAAGCAGCCCGTCAGGACTTCTCCCATCTCACGTAATGTGGCTGATGCTTACTGATGCCACAGATACCAGCCATCTTTCCCTCCTGCCGAACCTGCAGCCTGTAAACGCCATATCCTTCTGAGGATGGGGGTAGTCACATGGACTTTTAAGGATGCACTTTCATGGGTCCTCAACTTGCAAATAAGTGTTTTATAAAAAACTTAAGCCGTGACACTCTTTCAACTGGGTCTAGGAGCGTTCCAGATCCCTTCCTCAGGACTCTTGCACTTCTGGCCTCTTTCTCCTTCCACCTTGAACCTTACTATACCATATTGCCTAGAGACTATTGGAAATATTGGTCACAGGGAGGTCTCCTGGGAAAGGCACTGTAAGGGTTTTCTGTTTGTTTCTTTTTACTTTGTGTTACCCATATTTCCATTAGAAGCAAAGCAAGCCCTAGAAATGGGGAATTTTGCCTTGTGTTGCACGTTCTGAATTTAAACTCGCTGTAGGGTAGGCCAGGGAGTAATGAGAATTTTCCCTCCTTCAGTGAATATCACTGAATATAATAACTGAAAGTCATGTGAGTGCAGTAGTTTTAGAAAGAAGCAGAGAGAGAGAGGTTGGCTTAAGACATTTAGTAATAAATTTATGACAAGTTTCAGTACCCCTCTAGCTCTTTCCCTTTCTCAGAATTATAATTTGCAAGTGAGCTGATTGTTACAGGGATGAGTATTAACATGCTTTTTTTTTAAAATGGAAAAATGGTGTCAGAGGTCTGCCTGATTTGACTCATTGGTTTAACAATGAAGAATTGCTTTCTTCACTAGATTATATAGCAGACTTTTGTCTTCCTTTTGTGGTACTGGGGATTGATAGTAGGGCTCCTACTGAACAAATTTCCAGCCCTTTTTATTAATTTTTAAAATTTTTGAGACAGAGTCTTACTAAATTGCCTGACTTGGCCTTGAGTTTGTATTCCTCCTGCCTCATCCTCCTGAATAAGCAAGAATACAGGTGTGCGCGATCATGCACAGCTTATAGGAGACATTTTACGTAAACAGGTTGTGCTGACTTTACAGCTTCAAGATTTAGAAGAAAATATATTTAAATGTAAGATTAAGTTAATTATTAAGATTAAGAGTTAACCTTTATTTTTTAAACCTCATTTGACTCTAATTTTTTAAATTGACAGATAAGAATTATATATACTTACAGGACATCACGTGTTCAATATATGTACACGTGACATAATGTTAAAATTAGGGTAAAGATATCTATTGCTTCAAATGCTTTTCATTTTTTTGTGATGAAATATTCCAATATCTTTTTTTCTAACTCTTTTGAAATACACAATAGATTATCATAGTCTATATTTATCCTACTGTGCCACAGAACACGAACATGTATTTCTCCTATTTCTTTGATTTTTTTTTTTTTTTTTGTGGTACTGGGGATCAAACTCATGACCTTGTGCTCCTCAGGCAGGTGCTTATACCACTGAGCCAAATCCCCAGCCCCTATTTCCTTGTAACTTATTGCCTGTTGATAAACTTGTCTGTGTCCCTTCCTTCCTCACTCTTCCCAGCCTCTGAAACTACTGTTCTACTATCAACTTTGTTGAGGTCAACTTTTTTAGATTACACATGACAGTGAGATTATGTGGTGTTTGCCTTTCTGTGCCTGAGTTGTTTTGGTTCAATAATGTAGAGAGACCTGGAGGTTATTACAAATGACCTGATTCCATCCTTTCTAATGGCTGAATGATACTCACTGTGTACTTGTACCACATTTTTAAAATCCATTCATCAACTGATGGGCATCTAGGTCATTTTCATTTTTTTTTCTTTTCCAAGAGAATAAAACAAAACAAAACAGAACAAAGCAAATCAGAACAGAGCAATGCAAGTGATACAGAACTTCAAAACAAGACAACAGGACATCAACAATGGCTACTGTAATATCTCTTGTTTTTCTTCAAAATAGTGGTCCATACCATCATACGCAATAAAATCAAATAAAACAAAACAGAACAAAGTCAATCAAAACAAAAGAATAAAAGCATTACAGGACTTCAAAACAAGACAACTGGATATCAACAACGGCTACCACAATGTCTCTCGTTTTCTTCAAAATAGCTGTCCATATCTACACACATAATAAAATCAAACAAAACACTGCTGTGAACAGGGCTGTAACAGACATGACAGTGCAGCCATTTCTTTGATAGACTTATTTTATTTCCTTTGGATGTGGACCTAGTAGTGGGATTTCTGGATCTTATGATAGTTGTACTTTTAATTTTTTTGAAGAGCTTCCTGTTTCCATAACGACTATACTAGTTTATTTCCCTATCAACAGTATTTATTATTTTCTTCACATCCTAACCCATATTCATTATCTTTCATCTTTTTTGATAATAACCATTCTTACTGAAGTAAGATGATAGCTCATTGTTTTGATTTTTATTTTCTTAATGGTTAGTGATATTGGGCAGTTTTTTCATTTTTGCATGACCAGTTGTAGGTTGGTTTTGAGAAATGTTTATTTAGGTTCATTAATCTAACTGTTTATATATAAATATAAAAATGCACAATAATTTTATAGTGGTTGCTGTGATGAAGCACCTACATCTTTCCTTCACGCTAAGGTATAATTTCATCAGCTGCTTGCAGCCCTGTCCGGTCTGGGAATGTCTCTGTTGAAGGGGGCTGTGCTTCGCAGGGCTATGGTCCTTCCTGCACCTGCCACCTATACAAAGGCTAGTCCCACTCCGGGGACTACTTGCTTCCACGTGAGACGTCTCTGAAGGGCCGTTCCAGCTTTAGTTCTCAAAGCAAAGGATGTGATTCTCTATGAAAGAGTGAAGGCTACATACCCCATTGCCATTTGCTCAGCATTGTTGAAACCCTTTCAGGTTTGCTTCACAGAAACTGAGAAAGTGAATAACTGTAACTGCTGGGTAACAATTGTTTTTAGTGAGTTAGGTGGTTTCCATTTTTTCGCTTTCACCAAAATTACAGAAGGATCAAATTGAATTGTCAAGTGATGAGAATAAAAATAATTTCTGATGATAGTTCACTATCTGATTTCTAGGTGTAACTCTGAAAGAATCCAAATTGTTGAGTAAATTGCTATAATTTACAACTGCTAAAATTTCCTCAGTTCTTGTGCATTTATATGAACATGGCTTCTCAGGTTAGTTTATAAAAAATTAAAATAGGACACAAATTTATGCGGAATGTGGTCTTATTTTTGCATTATTATTCATCTAAGAATAAATTAACTGTGTTTTTATAAAAGTTCTATCCACCAAAGTTGGTAAATTCCAATAGAGTTGTATTTCTATATATTACTCAACAATTTGTATAATACTGACAATTTTAGTTATAATTTAACCCAGAAGAATTTTTTCTTATTAGAGCCCTATCATCAAGAAATAAAGCAAAAATAAGAAATAAAAGAAAACAACTTTTAAAACAATATAGTATGGCCTTCCCACAAGGCAGGCTCTGCCATGCGGCTTGGTAAGAGACTCAGCAAGAAGCAGAACCACACCTTTCCGTGGAGCAGGCTCCGCCATGTGGCTTGGTCAGCAGCTGGCTGATTTGCAGGACTCAGGGTGAGATGATAGCAACTGAGGTGAAAGGAATAGCTTGATGCTTCTATTGGTTAGTTGACTTTGTGGATTTGAGACTGGTGGTCTGGGCATCTTTTTGGAGGATGGCAGTATGCACTGTGGCACCTGTGGAGGATTTCTTCCTGTCTTGTTTTTGAAATCCAATGTTTTGTTCCATTTTATTGTTTTGTTTTATTCCTGTGTCTAGTGGCCTGAGCAACTACTTTGACGGTAACAATGTGCAGTGTCACAACTATTGTTAAATTCCTATCATCTTGTTTTGAAAACTTATGTTTAGCTGTTTTTTCTTGTCCTTTTGCTTTTGTTTTTTACATTTGTTTGCATCTTGATTTATGTTCTTTTTTCTCTATAAAATAAAAACATAAAAATAAAAATAAAACCCAGAACATTTGAATATCACCACTCATGTTAGAGAATGTCTGAGTCAGCTCTTCAGAGAGAGCCCCAGCCCCTAGATGATGAATATTTCTACATGACTAGCATTGACTGAGTGTGTATGTGTGATGTACAAAGCTGTTTAATGGCAAAGCAAAGCCATTCAAAGCCATGTGTGTAGTCATTTATGTGTCCAGAGATAAAACTGTTTCATGTGTGTAGCTGAACTAAAATTTATATTAGAGATTCAAATACTAAGGCAAAAAGAAAGACAAAAATACCAATATATGAAGGGAAATATAATAAAAACAAAAATGTTTCAAATATTTTATGAATATAGAAACCACTGATTTTATCATATTTGCTTTAACCCTGACCCAGCTGGTTTCATAGAACTGTGGAATCTCCTGGTGGAAACTCAGTGACAGCAACACTGAGGTGGCAATAACCTGCAGGCTGGTGCATGGTTGTCCGGAAGGTTGTAGTAGACCCTGTGCTAGACTTCCTGGTGAGCAGTTAGCCTGGTGAGCAGCAGAGAACCTCTCCAAGTTTTGGTGTCCAGACCCTGGAATTTAGCAACATGAGGGAGAGAAGGAGGAGAGAATCCTATGGACACAGGAAGGATCTGAACTGAGGCTTGAAGCCCTTGGAGAGATAATTCAGGAATCCAACAAAACTAAGAAAAACCAGGGGTGGCAGCCCTGACAGATGGGAAGAAACAGCAGAGAAACCATGTAGCCCCCCTCCCCAAACCCTGCACTTGTGAAGGCCCTACCAGCACCAAGAGAAGCATCAGGGAAGCTGTGTAGCCCCCTGTGTGCCCGTGGTGGCCCTGGTGACTGGGGAGAACCAGCAAGGAAGCTGCTTCCCCCTCCTTCTGCCCACCCATAAGCAGCCAGATGCGACACAGGCTGAGATGATAATAACTGAAGTAGGAGTGCAACCTGACATTTATGTTGTTTGATTGACTTTGCAAGCCTGGAGCTGGTAGTCTGAGCAACTATTTTAAGGATAACAATAGGCGATATAGTAACGATTGTGGATTTCCCACTGTCCTAACACTATTTTGTTTTATTTCATTTTACTGTTCTGTTATACTCCTTTTAAAATAAAAATTTAAAAATAGAAAAATAGACCCTGCACTTCAGTTTTCACTGACTTAATGGAGGTGGACAATGATCTTTCTGTTTGTTCAGCAGAAAGGCAATACAAAATGTACTATTAAGAGGTAAATGTAAGGGACTCTGCCCTATGGGAACTCCTTTGGTAATTTTGGGGTTACATTAAAGTAGAATATGAAGTTAGCTAAGGCCTGGCCACATCCAGACATAAATTCTTTTAATGACTCAAGTTCTTAAATTTCTTTCAGGGAAAACCACCAAGGACTGCTTGATACCAGCTTTTCAGGAACATACCTGTGCAGAAGAGGCGAGATCATGTGGTCAATAACCTTTGACCTCATATGCTCAGGACACCGCAAACACAGGACTTGTGAAGTGACATGACAACCCTCCGTACTTATGCAAAAGAGCCTTCACAAACCCCTTTCTCACCACCCCATCAATAAATAACTGCCCCTCTTTCCCTTCCTATTGATTCTTCCTCTGTAAACTGATCGGGAAGACAGATTGGAGCTCCTTTTCAGCTCTTGGCCTCTGTTCACTGACTGCAATAGCGCCTTTCATTGACTTCTGTGCAGGTAGATCAGTGCACTTATGCTTGGCGTCAGCTGTACACATAGTTGTTTGCTCATGTATAATGGTGTTGAACTGCCTTCACCACTAATTACTGAGTTGTACTGTAGTAACGTGCCAATATATTTTGATCCTTGTTTAAAAAAAATTTTTATTAGTACATGTTTGTAGTATGTAATATGTATGTGTGCATGTTGGCATATGTATGTAACATATCTTAATTCCTTCTTTCATCCCCTATTTTTCAAGTACCTACCCCATTTCAATATTTATACTGGAAACACAGGAATTTCTGGTAAAGTTCTAATACTGATAGTGATGGTCAAAAATATTGGAACGCTAAGCTAAAAGCTTCCTATCCTTAGCCCAAGTGGTAAGCGTATGAGAAGAACAAAGAAAGCCAGAGAGCTTACTGTGTAACAAAGGATCTGTCTGGCCTTTGCCTCATTACTGGGAAATAGCCTCTAACTCTGGAATTTCCTAAGTGATGGCAGAATAACTTCTTATTCATGGTGGACCCTGGCATTTTAACAGGCTGGTTCACGGTGGGACATTTGGTAATTTTACTTGTGACTCAGGACATGGGGCCAGTTACATTAGAAAGGTCAACAGCGATATCAGCCTGACCTCTGGAGTGTTGTGGTGGAAGTCGAGGTCACCCCTGTGGGCAGCTATTCCACTAATGATGGCTTTGTAATAATCCCAGTGAGACTTTGGACACCAAAGCACAGTGAGCTTCTCTGGTCAGTAGATCTCTGCATGCCATCACTTGTGATGTGGCAGGAGGACAGTGCATCCTGACATCATGTGGAGAGGACAAGTGAAGCATCAATTTTGGAATCACAGATCTTGCCCCATGCATCTCTCCCTTTGATTGGTTCTGATTTATACAGCTTTGCTAAAACAGAACTGTAATAGTGAATACAGTGATTTTTCTGAGTTCTTTGAATTATTCTAGTAGTCTAGAAAACTTGAAGGTGAATTGAGAACCTCCTAGTTTCTACTCATTTGGTCAGAAGGGAGGAAGGTTTGGGGATCACTGCTCTTTCAGTTTGGGAGTGAAAGAGTCTTGGGAGACAGGGCCTTTGTTTTGTGAAGTTTGGCCCAAGTCTGAGCAGTTGGTGTCAGAAGTCATCAAATGCCAACTGTCTTCAATTAATTCTATTTAAGCAGATTAATAACATTATATCTAAACTTTTATTCCTTCCTGCCCTGATACTGTATGTTTAAAATTGCAGCAATGCTCAGAATGAGACCAGGTCCCTGAAGGATGGGCTAGGTTAGCAGCAGAGTCCCCAGCCTCGCAGTATTGGGAGTCTGGAGAAGTTCCTTATGCTGAAGTTAAAGTGGAGACAGCGCATAGGTATGATTTGACTGGGTTTGGTCTTGAGAGAGAAGAGTTTCTTTCTGTGGTTTTGAAAGCAGAGGTGTTGGACAGTGCCTTCTCCCAAATGAGAGGACGATCTGAGCTCATCTCAGCATACCAGCCACATGGGCAATGGGCTTGACAGGGGAGAATTATTTAGAGACTAACAGGCCTCCAATAACATTTTCATCTCTTTGCTTTTCTAGTAAAGTCCTCAGTGTGACTTGGTTTTATCTGTGGAAACCATGTGTAGATAAACCCTGAAACTCTTCTTTGGAAGGTTATGGACTAAAGACTAGTCCATGTTTGAATGCCCTTTAAAAGTAAGTGTACAGTTAAAATTAGGGTAGAATAAGAGGCATGACTGCCTCAAAGTGTCTTCCCTAATACATAGGGGAAGCTTCAGTTTTTTTTTTTTTTTTGGCTTTTGCAATTAATGATTACCTGGTAGAGTAGTAGAATCATAGAGTAAGAATGGATGGAAGTCTCATCCTATTGCCTTTCTTTTTCTCTTCTTTCATTCTCTCTCTCTCTCTCTCTCTCTCTCTCTCTCTCTCTCTCTCTTTCTTTTGGTTTTTTTTTGAGACAAGGTTTCATTATGTAGCCCAATCTGGTCTTGAACTCATGGCAGTCCTTCTGCCTCAGCCTCCTGTGTGCTGGGATTATAAGTGTGCACTACTACCCTGGCTTCCTATTTCCTTTCTCGCCAAGATTTTTATTTTCAGTACTGAGGGCTGAGTCCAGGGCTTCTGCACTAAATTCTAACCTTAGCCCTTTTACATTTTTGTTGTCTTGAACTTTGAGGCAGGGTCTCGCTAAGTCAGTGTATTGTCCAGGCTAGTCTCAAACTTACAGTTCTCCTGTCTCAGCCTCTAAGAGTGCCAAGTTTACCCATGTTTCCAAGATTAGAATTTAGATCATGAAAGTTTCTCTTCTATGGTTGTTATGGAATGAATTGTGTGCACTTCCCCCAAATTCACATCTGACACCCTAATCCCCAATGTGATGAGTACTCTGAGTATTTTGAGATGTGGCTTTTAGAAGATGATTATGTTTAGAAGAAGTCACAAAGGTGGAATCCTCATAATGAGATTTGTGCCCTTTTAAGAGACATTTGGGCTTCTCTCTACCACGTTAGAGTAAGTAAGAAGGAGCCACCTACAAGCAGGAAGAGGGTCCAGAAACCAAACTAGCTGGCACTTTGATCTTGAACTGTGAGAAGAAATTTCTAGTCTCCAGAAAACCATGAAAATAAATTTCTGTCGTTTCAACCACCCAGTTTATGGCATATAGTTAAAGGAGCTCAAGCAGACTGAAAATTGTTAATGGTAATTTTTCTCAGAACTTAGTGAATCTTTTACTAATATTTCATGTTGTAATTTTTGTCTGTGTTGTTGGGAATGAGAAAATAACCTCAAATTTAAGGCCTCGGAAGTTTAGAAGCAAAGTATGTCTCTCACCTTCTGTTGCCCTTCTGTCTCTTCTCCTCTAGAAAAGTCATAGAAACTAGAATTCTTTTCCCCCAAGGCAGAATATAGAAACCAGAGCCCTTTTCACTAAGGCTAGTCATAAAACCTAAAAATATTAGTCTAATTTTCTTTCATCTTTTTCATAGAAGTTGTCCATAAAGAAAGCTAATGTTTGATTGTAGGTCCTACAATCAGACCTTTGATTGAAGTTCTTAAAATCTCTCATTCCAGAAAGCGTCTTGTCCTGTATCTAGATGGAAGGAAAACTAGCTCCACAGAGAGGCCACAAAGAATCTGAACAGACAGATCTTGCTGACTTTCTCTCCTGAGTTTATTTCTATTGGATCATGACTGTGTGTCCAGTCGTATTTCTACATGGCACTCCAAGCTTTACTGAACCTAAGCATAAAAATGAACAGATCAACCTAAGTCCTTGAGTCTTCAATGTGAAGCCTCCTTTGCCATGTAAAATCATGATCAAACAAATGTGTTGTGCTTTTCTCTGGTTAATCTTCTTTTCTGGGGTATCAGCTATGACCTATCAGAGTTGGCAGGAAAGGGATCATTTCCTTTTCTGCCAGTATTATATGTATTTTTCAGTCTTCATGGACTGAAGGGACACATGGGATAACATTGGGCACTGTTTCTCTTACTACTCAAACTGAGTTTAACATTGGTGTACCTTAAATTCTTTTTAAGGCTGAATTATAAGAAAAGCCCTCTGTTGCTCATTCCCCTCTTTTTCGCTCTCTGCCTGCCTCCCTTCCTTCCAATAATCCACAAGTAAAAATGACAGTGTTATTGCAATAGCAGTTTGCTGGGTACTACAATTCTAACCTACAGGTCTCCTCAGCGTGATGTTCAAAGCCCAGAGGTGGGTGGAGGGCAGGATATGGGAGGGGGGAAAATCCCCAACCGATAATGAAAATGATGCAAGACAGAGTAAAATAAAGAAAGACATATTTCTTAGCTACAAGGTTGGTGTCTAACTGAATGCAGAATGCCAGGAAGTTTTAATATACTTTGTAAAGAACTTTTTGCTCATATGTACCGAACTAGACAACAGTCTGCTATCTTCCAAACAAGAACTCATGTGCAGATCTTACCCTCTACTCTGTTTCTTAATAAGAGAGGACTCCCAAAGAGGCTACATACCCATCACGACAACTATTAACTTGGGTGTATGGTACTATTTGATCGGAACTAACCCAAACTATCCTAAATTTAAAGCTAATGATGTTTTGCTCCAAGGTAACTGGAAAGTAGCAGAGTTGGAGAGGAGCTTAGAGCTCCTCCTACAGGCCAGCAATGATATTTCCATAAATTAGGTTTCACATTATAAGCCGAATTTGTTTACTTTTTCTTTTCTTTTCTTTTCCTTTTAGATATCAAAAAGAAAGAAAAAAAACATGTTTGCTGAAATAATTTCAACCACAGTTATATCACTCAATCTTGAATTTGCTTTCTTGCCTAAGTTTTCTGCATCAATTATCCTGCCGAAGTCTATTAACAACTTTGTGGTACATTAAAGTAATTTAAAAATGAAGATAGACCCCCCCAAAAAGCACAGGAATGGACAAAGGCATAAAGACACTGTGACTACACTTCCTTTCTTTTTGACTATTGTTCAAAGCATCTTGTTGTGTACTTGAGTGTCCAAGTAGTGCTGATTTTGATTAGTAACTTTATTTAAAGATGACCATATAGATTGCACAAACAAAAGAAAGACTAGTCTTGCCCTTTTTTTATGCCCATGCACCAATTAAATCAGAGTTGTGGGGTGGGATCCAGGCATCAATATTTTTGAAAACTTCTCAGGTGACTTTATTATGCAGTCAAGCTTGAGAACCAGTGAGCTAGGTGGCAAAGATGCTCTCTTCAGACCTAGCTTTTTCCTTCTGAGGCCCACTTTTTTTCCTTTTATATTTTATGATTTCATTTTCTATGATTCCATTGTATTTCTGGCAATTCTTCTTTTGATCTTCTTAATGTTTTAATTCTACCTAACTTACTTTCCTCTTCACCACTTCATTTCGATCTCTGTTCAAGGTTTTTATCTCAATAAACCTGAGATATTCTAATGTTGCTCATCATCCTTGATCTGGTAATCACTATGTCTCTAGGAGCCCAGAACCTGTTTATTGTAAAAAATTATGGGAGACCATTGTTTTGGTTTAAGCTACTACAGGAAGTAGGGATGCACAAACTAAACCAAACCTAAATGGAGTCACTCTGGCTAATTGCCATGTAATCAAAATAAAACTCTGAGAAAATAGGCAAATCCCAGCACAGGCCAGTTTTTCCTGAAAATGAGACATTCCAGTATACTCAAGTCAGTTTAATACAGAAGTCGCCTCCACTTCAATTGTACAATAAAAGTACTGAAGTAAACTAACGTTAACTAATCAGCTGATTTTTCTATTGCTCTGTTTCCTTCTAACAAAATCTGCTTCACAGAATGGAGGCTGCCACCACTGATTCATGAATTGCACATAAAAATCAATGAGATTTATAGGTAAATTTGTTGTAGTTTTGTCTTTTGATGACAAAGGTAAAGGTCTGCATCCAGGCCCAGGTACTCAAGGAAAGAAGTTGTAATAATGTAAAGAAGTTTTAATAACTTTCCTACATTTACCTGGGGCTTTGTCATACTGATGGCTTGTGTTGGATTAATAAGTTATAGTTATTTTACTTAAAATTTGGTTCTTCAGTGAACATCAAGAGGTTTAAGATCTTATGTAGAAACTCATAAAACCCTAAACCTAAACTTGGTAGTGGACTAAAGCCTTCATGTCCCCAGTTCAGGATCTGTTACTAAGGGGTACCTTTTAGAAGAGCTAGGAAGATAGCCTGTTGATTACTAATGACTTCTGATGTACTGCACCCACCTTCTCCCCAAACTAGTGTTTACTCGTGACTTAAGTGTTATAATTTCAAAGCTTTTCATGGGAAAAAAGTTCACTTTAGTTTATGTTCTTCAGCAGTTTCAGCAGGAGTTTTCTATGATGCCAGGGGAACGTTTTTTGCTATCCCAGTATTATATTACGTGACTACAAATTCTGCACTTAGGCATGGCAGAAAGCAGATAACATGTCTTGCTTTGATTCTTTTCGCACACAGCTCATTTCTCCTTATCGGGCAAGGATCAGATGGGGAAACAAATGCAAAGTTCTGGTGTTTGCCTAAACTTGTGTTATCAAGGAGGAAATGCAAAGCTTCCTCTACAACTTCCAACTTTAATTTTTTGAATGGTCATGCTCCTCAGCAAATATTCAATGAGAGCCCTTTGCAAGTTTGGTGAAGTGTGGAGTCACTAGTTTGCTGTGGATCCCTATTCTTCCCACATCTGCTAGTTCTGCCCTTTGCCTAGGCTTTTCTAGTTTCTTTCTTTTCTTTTTTTCTTTTTTCTTTCCTTTCCCTTTCTCTTTCTCTTTCCCTTTCCCTTTCCCTTTTCTTTTTTTGTACCAGGGATCAAACTCACTATCTTGTGCTTGCCAGGCAGGCGCTTGGGCCACTGAGCTAAATCCCCAGCCCTAGTTCCATTCTTTCTGTGTGAATTCACTCACTTCTTTTTCAGAAATCATGCTCTTGACCTTCTTTCTGGTGAGTGGAGATCCTCGGGCTGAGCTTTTATGGTTGAAATGGATATGACTGTTATACAAGTATAGGATTTAGAGGGAAAAATTCTGAAAGCTGATCTCTCTGCGAGGGAAGATTTGCAGTATTGAGTCCAGTAAACAGGAGAAGAAAGACACTGACAAAATATAAGGAGCCACTGAAGATAAAAACATGGTCCCTGAACCTGACAAGACAGGAAAAAGTGGGTTCAAAAGACAAAAAAAACCTGGATATATCACAGAATGCATGCAAGTACACGGATGGAAGTCTTGTATAGTTGTCTATGACAAGAAGGAACGGAAGAGTTTGAGGAAGTTCTGAAAGTCATCTGGCTGGAAGTTTACACTGTTTTCACCTACAACTTCTAAAATACATTGTAAGTAGAGCTTTTATAAAAATGTCTTTGGAGGTTCACTACCTTCAGGGGTTCTATAACATGCTTGCTACAAGTGTGTGTGTTTGTGTTTGTGTGTGTGTGTGTGTGTATGTGTGTGTTTGCTGGAATCAAACATGGGACCTTGTTCATGTTAGGCAAATGCTCTACCACTGAGCTACCAATCTCGACCTGCTTCAGTTTCTTGTTAAACTGGTAAAATTTCTCTTGGTCTCACTACCTGTCAACTTTCCTCCTGTTCCCTGGGTTGGTGCTTTGTATCAGTGTTCAGTGTGGATTGCTTACAGTAATCAAGCATTCATGCTACTCTGGTCAGAGTCTAAGCCATTCTGTGGCAGACAGAAATATAGACACTGAGAAATTTTCTCTGCAGAGCAAACAATCCTCTAACCTCAACTCAGGGCAGAGGGCAGCATTCAATCATTTAATAATCTTTATTGCAAGGACAAATATCCCAATGAAAGATACAGATGAATTTACTACTGGAAGACCTTAAGTACTTACTTATATTTAATTTTAATGACTAATTAGGTATTTCAATAATATCAACAAACAGAAGTTCACATTTCTGATGTGATTTGCAAAAAGATTATAAAAAGACTCGAAATTCAACTGTTAGAATCTCAGTTCAACATTACTTCAACATAATTATTAAAAATTGAACTTTAATCTTTTGTCTTTTGTTTTTGTGGTTCTGGGGATTAATTACACAATTAATTACATATTTCTCTGTTTCAAGATCTCAGAATACTAGAGAAGAAGCAGTTCCTATGTTTCTTTTCAGAGAAGGTGGTTGCCAGTGAGGAATGCTTAAATTCTTATCATGTAAATTGAAGGACATAGGAGCCTCAGTCTGGGTTCTGAGTCTTCCAAAGTACTACTATTGTAATAACAAGAATGGTAGGTCCCAGGCACTCTGCTATGCCCTTTACATATATTTTCTCCCTTAATCCTCAGAACAATTCTGCTGGATTGTTGTCACTCCCAATGTATAGACCGTTGGAGTAAAAGGTCACAGAGCTGCAAACTGGACTCCACACTAGACCTTTTCATGAACTCCCCATTCAGACCATCTTGAGAGATCACCTAGGTGGAGCTCTTTCCATATGTGGAAGACCCCATTTTCATTCAACAAATAGGTATTGAGGACTATCTCTGTACCAGGCAATGTCTTAGAAAATGGGGGTCAAAAAATAAGAGAAGCCTCTACCCTTAAGGAGTTCAGAGATTAATTACATTTCACCCACTTATTTTCTATAACAAAATTCCTCTCAAGATCTCTTGCTTGTTCCGTTAACAAGTGGAAAATCAGATGCTTATATGTAACCTGCACTTGAACGCTATGAAATGTGCCAAGTAAATACAGAGTTCTGGGAACAAAGCTACTTGGATTTTAACCAATTCTATATACCTGCCTAGTATTGCATTAATTTTTTTCTTTTGAAGAGAATAAAACCAAACAAAATAAGATAGATTAGAGCCAAAAGAACAGAACAGTGAAAGCGATGCAGAACTTCAAAACAAGACAATAGGAAATCAACAATGGCTACCATAATATATCTTGTTATCTTCAAAATAGCTGCCCATAAAATCAAACAAGACAGAATAAAACCAAACCAAACAATGAAAATGATATGAGTTCAAAACAAGATAAGAGGAAATTAACAATGGCTACCACCTTCCTTTTTTAGATGCTTTTTCCCCTTTCTCCTTCACAATATCTATTACACATTTTGGATCCCACTGATTCCTTCAGTTTTTTATGCTAGGGAGATAACATGATGTTCAGCCATGTGAGTTCAAACCATTTCACTCATGAACATGATCTCCAGTTGCATCCATTTCCGTACAAGAACCTTGAGGTATCCTTCTTTATAGCCAAGTAGCTTTCCATTGTATAAAAATGCCATGTCTTCCTTATCCATTCTGTGGTTAATGGGTAAGCTACCTTTGATTTTTTCTGGTTTCTTTTCACATGGAAGATTGTTTTCTCTCCTTTGACTTTCAGTCTAAGATTTTCCTTTTGAGTTAAATGTGTTTTTTTGTATACAGCATACTGATGGATCTTGTTTCTTGATCCACTGTCCCTATGTTTCTTTTTATTGGTGAATTGAGGATATATACATTGATGGTTATGGCCAGCATGCACTGGCTTGTCTCTGCCATGCTGTTTTCCTTCTGTTGGCTGCCTACTTTTCCCCACCCACTGCCCACTCAGTGATCTCCCTCTGCCGCTGTTTCTGGACCATGGTGTGAGTCTTGGACTTCCCTTACATAAAACTTGATCATACTATTTTAAATTCTTAATAATTTATTTGGTCTGTTAGCTTATAAATGAAGATGGCAGAGACCTTGTCTATGTGTTCATGAATGTATTACAGGGCTTGGGATAGTCAAAATAGAGGCAAAATAAATAGTCATCTAATTTAATAAATAGCTAAGTAGGGTCAAGTTTGGTCTAATCTTCTCTTAGTAACTGAAAACATGTTCATAAGATTTTTACCTCTACCATCCAATACTTGTTTTGATTATTTTAAAATCAAACAGATGAACAAGAAATTAAGGCAGAATGTCTAAAACCTTGAGTAAGTGCTAGCAAAATGAATAAATAAATAAATGCAGTGATCACTAATCTCACATGGCTGAGGTTCAGGTTTCTGTGTTTTCTGCCTAATGCTTTCAGTGGAGACTCTTGATAGGGCCAGTTCCCTATAGAATTTACAATTTTTCCTGTTAATTGTAAGCAAAACCTCACTGTAAGGCATCGCAGCCACATGCCTTTCCTCCTCTGTCACCCAGAGCACACCATGTGTGCTGACTTATGATGATGCCACTGGATTACCTCACACCACAATCTAACTCACCATCCTATGCTTTCGCTTTTTCTTTTTCATTTTCATATTAAGGGTTATTTAGGAGTTGTGGCCAAGGTACTCAGTGACAGGGAAATCTCTGCCTCCAGACAGAGCCCAACTACATGGTCCTAATTGGTCAGAGTCCCTGATAAAAGGACACCCAGTGAGGACACATTTGAATTTATTGCCAATGTAAATTTTAAGAGAGGTTAGCCATCTTTTTCACAGACCAGGTTTGGTGCAGAATGAGAAAGGATAACATTTCAGGCATTGGGTTTCCTGGGAAAAGGTCAGAAGGAGCCACTATAGAAAGAGGCACACACACACTGATCAGATATCTCTACAAAAAGACACTCCCAACATGCTATGTACACATATCTAAATGTCATCTGGGTAACTTGACCCTCACGGGTCAGGTGCGCTCTAGTAGTTTTAGTTCCAGAGCTTATTTGCTCTGGAAATTTCTGACTCAAATTTCTGACCCAAAGCTCTTGCCTCAGTAGAATCATCTGTATTTATGAACTGTGGTATTGTCTAGCCAACACTTATCCTTTTTCTGACAGTGTCACTGAGACATGGGTCTCAGTCCTAAGACATAATTAATAACCCTTTTTTTTTGTTTGATTCTAGTATTTCAGCTCCACAAAAGACACAGAACTGTATTTTCTCAAATGTTTTCATAGGTTTTGTCTTTACAATTAAATATTTAGTCTTTATTCATTTATGAATTAACATTTTCAAGATTAGTGGATTTTTTTTTACAGGGTAAAAGCAAATTATGATATATAGCTCTCCGCCCTGAAAAATTATGTCAATTCACTGACATTTGGAAGTTGCAAGTGACCACTCCCAATTCTGGAAAACTCCCAATGCTTTATCAAGATTCACTATGCTGAATCAACAATGTGGAGACAGAGACATGATTGGAATTTTTGTGGAATATAAAAGAGGGAATGCAAAAAAAGTACTTATCACCAGCCCATGGGACAGAAGACAAAGATCTGGGGAGAATGTGTGGCTCTGGTGAGTCCTGGAACACAATGTCAAAGGAGAGAAGAGATACAGGTGGCCTTCTGTGAACTGGTGGGTGAAGTGTGAGGAAGTGGTGGGAGAGAGCAGATGACAGGAGGACGTGATATAAATGGGGAAGTCCTAAGGAAACGGAAAGATTTTTGTCAGAAGAAGTTGTGATTTGATTTTCCATGTTTTGTTTTGGGGGTGGCTAGATGTCTATTTATTTTCACAATTGCCAAAATTAAGGAAGTGTCTTAGTTCTTTCTACGGCTGTTAGAACAGATTACCACAAAGTCAATATCTTAAAACAGATCAGATTTCTTATTCTACCATTCTTAAGGTGGGAACTTTGACATGAGGCTCAGTGGGCTGAAGTCAGTGTGACAGCAGGGATTTGCTCCTTCTGGAGACTTTGAGGGATTTGAGTTTCTCCCTTTCTTGTTCTTTCTGCCGTGTCCATTGGCTCTTTCCCTTCCTCTGTCTTCAAAGTCAGCAACATGTCCTCTCTCTCTGGCCACCTCTTCCCCCATTGCTACGTCTCCCTCTGGAAAATGTTCTCTGCCTCAAAGGATTCATGTGATTAGTAGCTCGAAGTCCTTAATTTAATTACATTTGCAAAACTCCTTTGCCTCCTAAGGTAACAGACTCATAGTCATTGTTCTACCTACCTAGAATGGTTTCTTTGTAACTTCAATTTTACTATAATTCATTCTTTCAATCAGAACAAAATGAGGACACAACTGCCAGCTAAAGGAATTCTGCTCTTCACCTTCCCTTGCAGAATTTGTTGTCAAGCAATACCCTGCTATCATCGATGTCTCCTCTGTACTGCCAAAAGAAGGGAGTCTAACCATTACTGGCTCCATTACTGGCTTATTCTTGGTGTTTGGAGGGTGAATTACAAAACAAAAGTACCAGTGGTTAATGAGAATCCTTCTGTCAGCATAACCAGCCGAGCGTTCCAAAATGACAGGAATATTTTTGACCACTATTGTTTCTTTATCAGAGAAAACACTGTGGCCTAATATGCCAGTTAATCACGAGACTAATTTCATTTCAGACTTTGAAGGGTACATTGTTTTTCTTTTTGTATGCAGTCATGTACTGCAAAATGATGTTTTGGTCAATCACAGACCACCTATGAGAGTGGTCTCATCATATTATATTGCTTAGTCACATTGAAGCCATGATAGTTTGCGTAAGTAGACTCTGAGGACTGTACAATGACAAAAGGGCTTAACCACACTTCTTAGGAAGTGTCTGCATTGCTAAGCAATGCATGACTGTATTCAAAGTCAAGTTAACATAGTTCATCGAAAAAAAGGACAGTATGAAACTATGAACATCACATATTGTAAAACCTGACGTTTCAAGTGCAGCTCTGTGAACTTCTTTCTGCTTGTCAGATATGCTTTCCACCCCAAGTGAAAGGCTCCCCACTGGACCTGGTTAGTTCCTCTATTGGTCAGACCAGTTGCACACTACTTCATCCTCAACATAATGAGCTTGACCTTCTCATGAGCTCATGAAATTATCAGCTCATGAGTGCATCACATTCTCCCACAGGAACCAAACCACCCCTATCTTCTTGACTCTACAGAGCCCACTTTCTGCAGCCCTTCCTGGTTCACTTTGCTCCTTGTGTGGTGTGGTCCTGCAAAGTTCCCCAGGGTATGTGGTATTTTCACTTCCCTGGCTGTGAGCATGTGTGACTAATGAAGTGCTGCCTGTCTCATTTCTCTAGTGTAGATGTCATGTATACAAGTTACCTTGTGTTATTTATAGGGATGAGGACACCATGCTTGTCAGTGGACATCCACTGATGATCATCACTGAATGTGCTATGAAGAGGTGGGGCCCACTTGGAAGTGAGCCATTAGGGCTGTGCCTTTGAAAGGCGTATCACTTCCTGGCGTTCTTTCCCTGTGCTCTGCTTCCTGACTACCATGAACCAATCAGTTTTACTCTGCCAAGTCTTTTAGCCATAATGTTTCTGTGGCTGCCAACCACGGACTGAAACACCCAAAGCCATCAGCCAAATTAAACTTCTCCTTCAATTATGGGTGCTAGGTACCTAGAAGAGATTGGTGTTTGAACTATAAAAGAAATTCCCACAAATCTATTAGGAAAAGACAGGAAATCCAACAGCAAAACATAAGCAAAAGATGGGGCTAGTCAATTGATAGAATTCCAATTAGAGAAATCAGTAGTCTTTCTAGTAATCAAGAGAATGCAGATTAAAATAACTATATTTCCTTACCCTTATAATTTAGAAAATATTAGTAAGTCAGATGATATGTGCTGGTGAGGATGTGGGGAAATGGGATCTTGATTCACTGGCTCCATTTCTGGCTTCAGTTATTATAACTGAATAACTGGTTCAGAATAACTGGTTCAGTTATTATAGGGCACAGTCTACATAAGTAATGAAGTGAATGATTAGGACCTTTATTCCTAAGACTAAATCAAGAAGATGTTTATAAGTGTATACAGCCAACTGGTATTTGGGGTAGCAAAGAATTAGAAGTAAAATACCTGACCATTAATTGCCAAGACAATAGATAAAATGTGATGTGATGAATTCTCAGATTAGTCAAAAATATAATTTAGATTTATACTTAATAACAGATAAATCTCAAAAATATAATATTAACGAATATATTAAGAAACAGAATAATTGTTGTCAACAGCCCCCCCCTTTTAAAAGGGATTAAAACAAACAATAAAGTGGAACAAAACAAACAGTGGGAAAAATATTGGATTTCAAAAACAAGACAGAAAGAAAGCCCCAACATTTGCTATACTGCATATGGTTATCCTCTAAACAGGTGCTCAGACTATGGGCTTTAGGCCTGCAAAGTTAATCAAACAATACAAGCATTCAGTTGTTTTATTACTTCGGTTGCTATCATCTCAGCCTGTAGTCCTGTGAATCAGCTGGTTGCTTATAGAGGAGGGGGCTCTTCTTGTCTCCAGCCTGTGCACAGGTTGGCTCATGAGATGCTGGGGGTTGGCTTCTTGCTTCTCCTCCAAGCTATGACTGCTTCCGGCTCATGAGAAGACACAAGTTGGCTTCTTGGTTCTCTTTCCAGCCTGCATAGCTGCTGCTGGCTCACAGGAAGCCATGGGTTGGCTTCTTGGTTCTTCTCATGGTTGCATGGTTGATGCCGGCTCATGGGAGGGTGCGAGTAAACAACCCCTTTTACTTAAATGAGAACCAAAGCACGAAGCACATCACATGTTGAAAAATATCTCTATCTCTGTCTCTATTGCTATTGTCTCTACATCTCTATCATCTATCTCTTTTCATATGTCAGTGTATGAAAGATGGATTAGAAAGAGAATACTTAGGAAGGAGAGGAAAGAAGGTGGAGAGGGGTTGAAGATGGAAAAATAATAAAGTGACCATAAATAGACTATGCATAATCTATTTATGGTCATCACATCAAATGTTTTTCCTTTCAGATATTTCTAATATCTTTATTTCTAGCTCTTCTCTTTTCTTTTATCATAAACTTCTACACCATCCCTTCATTCTGGAAATGCTTATGGGTGCACAAAAAGACACTAGGATAGCACTCAGTTCCTAAAGCACTCAAATTCCAAATGTAAAGGATCTGGACCAGAAACTGGACTCGAAACTTCATCCATATGAAGGATGTCCTTAGAGTTATCCACTTGGTCCTCTAGAAAGATGGTGAGGAAATAATCTGATAGGAACACTCAAAGGTGACTAAAACAAATGGGGGCGGGGTGTGGGTGGATGCTCGATCAGATGGCCAACTCTACTGGGTTTATAATTAATTTCTAATCTGAATTTAAATCACACAGGAAAGAAATGGTGCTTCCACAGAAAAATAAATGTATTGACTATGCCTAAAAGTCCCAACAAGCAATTCTGTATTTTATGTAAATCTTGTTTCCTTTAAAGTACTATCAGGAACTGAAAGATTGTTCAATACTTCTGTGCCTTAAGTTCACAGATTCCATTATATTAGAAGAGATCTAAAGTGATCCATCCTGGTCTTTCTTTCCCTCCAATCCAGGGTCTTCTTTCAGGATTATATGACAATTGAGTAACTGTAAAAGCCCACTAGCCTCTCTTATCAGGGGAAAGAGAAGAAATACACATTCCTTAGGAGAAGAAGTTGCTCTTGACCAGAGGAGGATGTGAAGAAAGTCTTGGAAAGAGGGTGTGGATGAAATGAATCATCCATTCTTGGGAAGAAAAAGGAAGGACAAGTGGAGTGTTGAAGAAAAATCAATGTAGAAAGTTCCATGACCAGGCCCTGGTGGTGCTGGGTGTGGAATAGCATGCATTAAGTTGGCTTATGGGGAAGAGGGTGGGCTGTGTTGGCCGTTGTACCTGCAAGCTGGTCAGCATGTTTGCAGATTTACTCTTGCTGAAGCCTTTAATAATTCATTAGACTCTATCAGACTGATTCTGACATCACTGCACAGTGTTGTGAGGCTCTCTGTGGAGGGGGTGATAGGATGGGTGGGTGGTGACTGTCCCACAGGAAAGTGTTCTTTTTTAACTTGACACATTTCTCTGATTCTAAATGTAAAAGTTAAAAAAAATCAAAGCTGAGTAGTAAGTCCCTCCAGTAGCCCTATTCTTGTTAAAGAGACAACTAATATCTCACCTGTTTGCAATCTTTTAAAATAGTTTTCTGGGAAAGATGGACTTTGCCAGTAAATGATGAATCTCAATGCCACAGGGGTTGGAGCATACCCTTACACTGTGTATGAATCTCTTCTTTGAAATTCCTTTCAAGAGAAGGCACTTCTGCAAGATTTCTCTGTAGGTATTCTAGATGGTTTTTATTTTTATTTGTTTACTTCTAAACAGAGGCCTCTTTTTCTAGACAACTGTCTTCAGTAATTTGGAGTACAAATCTAGTTTTTTTCTGGAGATAATTTGCAAAGTTAATCCTCACAACATGTTCCACAGAAACAAATGGAATGCACCTTGATTTTGGCTATGATAGGAAGATACCAGCTTAGATGTTACAGATCTGATTTTAAATCCTGGCTTCACTACTTACTGGTTATGCCTCTGCTTTAGTTAGTTTGACTGTTCTGTCTCTCCAAATCTTTGCCTGAGTCTTCCCATCATACTATGCAGACTTTGTTCAATCCCTAGCTTTCTACAAGGTAGAGGTTTCTTCATGTATCTCAAAATTGCTTGTTCAACTATTCGTGTGGTTGATTTCGTTTTAACTGAAGGCGCGCTTTTATTGTTTCTCCCTCCCTTAGAATTATGCATAACAGTCTTAGAAAAGGTACTCAATAAATGTTTATTGGATTGGTGAATAAATGAATGAAGTAATGACTTTGGACAACTTAGTAATTTTCTCAGAGGTTAATCTGTTAAAAGGTAATTGCATTTCCCTCAAAGGGTTGCAGTAAAGATTAGATAACACACCACCTAAAAACATTTAGCGCAGAACCTACCACATCAAATACATTCAGGATGTCTGCTTTTTTTCTTTCCCTGGTGATAAAAGATTCTTTTACAGTGTTCACCTAATGAATGCATCAGGACCTCTACCACAGAAGGCATTAAGTTGGTATCAGATAACAAAAGATGAAAAAAAAACCCTCAATGTTTTTAATGGGTTGTGTGCCAGCAGTAAGAAAAGGTGATAAAAATTGATGAGGAATATTTTATAGAATGTGAAGGGTAGAAGAAAGCTCAGAGATCTTTGGTTGTCCCATCTCCTGCTCTTACGGATGAGTCCTGAGGTCAGGTCTTGTCCAGATACTCAGCGGCAGAGTTGGGGCTGGAACCCCAGAGAAGCGACTCTTGGTTTGTGCTCTAAAGTACACTTCATTTGTTTCCCAGTATAGAACAGTTCAAACCAGTTTCAGAGTTTAGAGGCTCCACAGATGGAAAGTGTTAATCATTCTGGTTTCAGATTCTTGGCTGTTTTCTGGAGATTAAGGTGCTTTCTAATTCTTTAGTCATAAACATCTCAACTTTTGTCATAATAGGACTTTAATAAAACACGTGAAGACTTTTTTTCTTGTTACACTGAGTGACCTTGTCAAGATTTTTCTTTGTTTTTAAGCCTAACATTATACAGCAGGAAAGAATTTTAAAAGAAGACACACAGAAATAAGGGAAACACATGCAAAGATGAAAATCAAATAACAAAAATGCTGGAAACACTTTAAAATCCTTGTCAAGCTTTGTATCAAGTCGAAGACGGAGTTAATGTGACAATACCAATCAGTAAATATGAAAAGAAGAGGTGAAGCTATGAATGCGCCTTGAAACTGTGGTAGAAAATAAGTTCAGTAATTTAAAAATGTATGATTTGAAATCTCACTTTCAATTTTTAGACATAGGTAATCTAAGAAATTTGATTTGTTCTGTAGCAGAAATTTTAAAAGATTTAAAATAATCGGACATAATTTGTCTACTTTAACTTTATTGAAAGATTGAAAGTAAAGCATATATTAAAATGTAGTTCCTGTCTACCTTATGCTAGGTGGAATCATAACAGATATCTTTTAAAAAACCCAGTTCCTAAGAATGAGATAAGTTTTTGTCTAAGGGAATTTTGATAACTTTTTTGTTTCAGATATTCTCTAAGAACAAGTGTCCTCATTAATTTCTTCCTTCTTGGCTTCTTCTTTTCCCTGAAATGTCCTTTTCAGGTCCCTCTTTGTCCTCTTTCCTCTGTTTCACATCTGTCTCCCTTCTGTTTCTTCCTTTTGTCCCTCCTTTTTCCTTTTCTCTGTTTTCACAACCCCTGCAACTCTATTTATAATCCTTTCCTTCTTTTCTGCTTTTATTTTTTACAATCCTATGCCATCCTTTTTATTCCAATATTTCTCTCCTCGTCTTCCCTTGTCCCTCTAGGTTTCTTTTATTGTCCCAAATGAACTTGAAAAAAAGTCATGCAAATAATTAAGGATCTTAATGTCTTAGAAAATCATACAGGTTACCCTTTTAAGTTTAATTTAATTTATATTAGAAATGGAAAATGAACTTAGAATTTTTCATATAAATGCTTCTTGGCTTGGGATGGGGTTATAGAACAATAAACCCACTATACATAGACAATATTCTAAGTCAGAAGTGCATATTAGGCACCTGCTCTACTGAACATCATAGCTTTGCAACACAGTAGTGTATAGTGTTGGGTGTTAGCCCTCACGGTCTCATGGCTGATTGGGAGCTTTGGTTCACTGACACAGCATCTCTGGAGAGTATCATGACTTATCGCTAGCTCAGGAGAGAATTCAAAGCTTGAAGTTTCTACTGAATGGATACAGTGTTCACAGCACCATAAGGTTGAAACACTTTAAAGTGAACCATTGTACTTTGGGGACAATTTATATATGGCATTATGGTCCTGGTTCTTCTCTACGGCCCCATCCTTTGCCTTGTGGCTATGAAGTTCTGCTCTCTGAAAAGATGCACTGTACTTACTCCCTGTGCTGTAACTTCGACTGACCAAAAGAATGAGGCCATGAAATGCATATTTTAAGCTTAGGGAACTATGGGGCTACTCCGATCTGAATGTGTGTCCCCCACATTTGTATATTGAAGCTTAATTGTCACTGTGATAGTTTTAAGAGATAGGGGCTTGATTAAGTCACACAAGATATATAAAAGGAGCTAAGGGAACAAAATAGCCCATCCCACCTCTTCTGCCATTTGAGTGAGAAGCAAGTACTCACCCTCTGTGAAGGGTGCAAAGTTCAAGGTGTCATCTGAGACTGGGCTTCCATTAGACTCTGAATGTACCGGTGTCTTGATTTTGGATGAACCAGTTTTGAGAATTGTGAGAAACAAACTTCTGCTCTTTATATATCACCCTGTTTATATATCACAGAGGCCTTGTGTATTCCTGCTTTTTCTTCTTGCAACTCTCGTTGCCATGAAAGGTTAATGCCTAGATTCTTCTGGAAGTCTCAGAAAGGAAAAGAGAGACACATAGAGTAGAACCATACAGCCATGTCAAGCTGACAAACTTATGAGCTACTGAAACACCCATTGCCATGTATGAGTGAGATTTGGTGATTACTTGTTAAACATGATTGCAGCAATAGAAAAGTGCTATACCGTGTCATCCAACGTCTTCCATTTGGAATGTGTGGGAACTGTGGCCCACACAAGTCTTAGGGATACAAGTTAGTTTATGACAGATCTGAAATGCAGATGTGGAGCTTCAGCAAGCTGAACCTGTGTTTGTTCAATAAGCTAGGGCTTTCTGTGAACTACATTTGTATGCTCTCCAAACCTTTCGTTTAAAACGCATCCTCTGAACTTTTATTAATGACGCCTTACTGTTTATAGATTCATCTTGTCTTTTCAGAAGTCAATTGAGTTAATGTAGGAATAAAAGAAGGTCATAGAAAGTAGGGAGATAAATCTTTCTTAGTGGTGAGGGGGATTAGGAGATGGAGGGAAGAGCAAGGGAGGGCAGGGCAAAGGACGAAAAAGGGGATGTGTGTGTACTAAATTCACACAAGGAAAGCAATCACTATGCACTGCAAATATGTACAAAAAGAGGAAGGGGATCAAGAGCTGTGGGAGAGAGGGAAAGGAAAAGGGATGAAAAACCATGAAGGTATGTTATGGACATGAACCAACTTCCACCAAGGGAGGTAAACATTACGTACTACACACATGTATTAATAAATCAAAATAATTTAAAAAGAGTGGAAAAAAGTGGGCAGTATTGTGTTAATAAGCTTTGTTAGTCTTTGTGTACTGTGTGTGTGTGTTTGTGCCTAATAAAATTAGTAAGAATAGCTACTGTTTCTTGAGCGATACTACAATTACTTTATGCCAGGTAATCTGCTTTATACTTTTAATTTACTATTTCGTTTGGTCTCTACCAGGTGCTAAGGAGGCATGAACTCAAGGTAGCTTAAACTAGCTGGGAAAGAAGGTGTGACAGGATCCTAGAACACGTGCGCAGAAGAGTTCTCTGACCCCTGCCACAGGTCTTGTCCCAAGAACTCAAGCAAGTTTCTGAAAGAATGACCTGGATGCGAGGCCAGTATAGGAAATATAAAAAAGGGAGCATAACCATTAAGGGCTGGGCATCATGTCCCCTCACCGTAGCCTACCCTGTGCTGTGGGACATACTTTTATTGTTCTTTTTTCCTCCTGTTTTACAAGGCCCATTTGCCCCTATCCTTCTGTTTTTCTCCCTACCTTTAATCAGTGTGAAACTTTGCCACCTTTTAAGTTTGTTTCATTCAATTATTTGTCCAGAAAAGACCTAGAAATCACCTCTAAACGGAGACTCTAATACCCCTGAATCCAGTAACACTACAGTTTGAATGTCTGAGATCCCCCTAAAGTTCCTTTTGAAATTTAATCCCTGAGACAATGGTATTAAGAAGTGTGGCCTCTGGAAGGAGATTAGGTCATTAATGCTCTGCCCTCATATGCTGATTAATGCCCTTATAAAAGTGCTTCTAGGGAATTATCAGGCCCCTTTTCTGTTCTTTCCTCTCTCTGCCATGCAGGAGCATAGCATTCAGCCCTCTGGAGGACATAGCAACTAGCACTATCTGGCAACCCTCAGCAGACACCAAACCTGCTGGCACCTTGATCTTGAACTTCCTTATCTCCATCGCAGTAAGAAGCCACTTTCTATTTCTAACCTACGTAATCTTAGGGTCTTGTGATAGCAGCACACATGGACTAAGACACTAGGAGTTACCAAAGTATGACTGAGATCAACTCCTTCATGCTGCTTGGTTTTGTCAATGATGATTAGTCATGCTTATTACCATCTCCTATGGCTGCTTTTGAGGCACAGTGGCAGAGCTGAAGTATTCATCGGGGAACATATGGTTTGCAAAACTGAGCATATTTACTAATCTGGCCTATTTAAAAAAAAGATTGGATTTATGGCAATAATTTCTAAGTGTGGTCTGCGAACATCTGTAAGGTCACAACTCTTATTTGCAAGGCTAAGACATCACTGTCTTTTTCCTTGTGTTGGAATTTGCACTGAGAGTGGGTAAAGCTTCAGTCAATTAAGCATGAATTAAGGTGGTGGCACCACATTGTAATGGCCACCATGTTCCTCAAGTGTCAAATGTTATCAATATACACAAAAGCAATTCTACTTAAAAATGTCTTCATGAAGTAGCAGTGGTTTTATGAAACTTTGATTCTGAGTTTTTACCTTTTCAGTATATAGCTGCTGGCCATTTCTTTTTGAAAGAAATGTCTGTTCAGGTGTTTAGCTTGTTTTAAAATCATTGTTCATTTGATATGAGTTGTTGGATCGTCTTATAAATTTTGGATATTAACTCCTTCATTATCGGGTGTACCGTTTGCAAACATGTTCTCCACTCCTGTCAGTTACCTCTTCCTCCTGTTGATTGTTTCCTTTGCTTGTGCAGGAGTTGTTCATGGAAATTTGGGTATTATTTATGATTTCCTATTTTTGATGAAGTTTTCATTCCACCATAATCTGTGAAAGTTGCTAGTTAGGTGATATTTATGAGTCAGAAGAGACTTAGAGAAAGAGATGAGTGTGCATGAGAAAAAGTGACTTCTGTTTCTTCGGGTGAATTCCTCTTTTGATGTGAGAGTGGGTAGACAAAAGCCTTATAAACATTCAACATGACCAGTAATATTTATCCAACTTCTTAATACAGGACCATAACTTCCTGGTTGCCATGGATAACAAAGAGAGTAAGGGACACAGTTCAAAAAGCTGCTTATAGTTTATATGAAAAAAAAAGTCCAGAATAGTTAGCAAACAGAACTGTACAAATAAAACACTGTGGCAGAAATAACACCAAACTATGAAAAGGTCTGACTTGTGGGGAGAAAAAAGGAAGTTGATGGTAGGACAGGATAATAGTGTGTTTAGTTAATTGTTAAGGCAAAGAACCTGATAAATGGAGGGTCTAGGTGGTTTGCAGCCAGAAAAACACAAATCTGAATTTTGGCCCCACTCTTTTCTAGTGTGTGGTCTTGTGGAAATCATGTAACCTCTCTGAACCTCGGTTTCCTCATTGCCTTGCATTTTTTGGATGATTTAATGAACTACCATATGCAAAGTGTTCAAGAGCTTTCGAAGAACTGAGTGAGAGCTGCAATCATCACGACAGCCTACGGAAAGCGGATGAGTGCTGAGACCAGGGTGGTAGCACGGTGTGAAAAGGACGATGTCCTCTCTGATTTTCAGGGATTTAATGAAATTATAAAAATAAAGTGCTTGACACAAACCTGGTACATGAGTTTGTAGAGTGCTTTAAAAATTATCTATTTCCTTCTCAATCCCTTTCCATCCTTTGGTTTTTTCCTTTATTCCTTAGCCTCTATCTAATCCTCTTCATTTGTACTCATGCGTAGGATACAACGGTGGACACTGGTCAGGATTCTGGGCAGGTCTAGTATACATCTGCTGACGCAACAGCACCGCGAACACCTCTTTTGCTCAAGAAATCCTAGTTTGGACAACAAATGACCCTGCTATTGCCAAGGACTCTCTGCCTTCAAGTCGAGCAGTTTGTTTGATACCAGGCTGTTCTGAGGAGGAAATCACCTGGGGGCTTCGGGCTGGGGCAAATCCTTGCAGAGCTGTTGCTGAGTTGACAGGCATCCCCCCAGGGAACCCCCTCTATCCTATCTTCTTTCTCATCTGGGGCGTCCCTAAGATTAATTGGCCTCCTCTCTGCTTTGGCCACCACCTATTTCTCCCTTGGGGTTTCTCTTCTCTGCCTAGAACTCTGCTTCAGACAAGACACAGAGGCACAGGATTTTTTTCCTCCTCTTTCCTATTTATTTCCAGTCAGTACAGTTTTTCTGATTGTCTAGATTTTTGGATACATCTAGGAAAAGGAAGAAAGAGGAACAGAATAATGCACAAGGGGAAGTCACAACTCTTATGACCTATCAGAAGTCATCTTAACCTTCACAAGAATTTGAATAGAACTGGGGTTGATCTTTCTTGTCTTCACTGTCTATCTTTTCCAGTAAATTTCTGAACTCTATTTTAGCCTAATGTCTTTTTGGCTCTCATTCTCTGGTTGCATCCAATGACTTCTTTCTCTATTTTCTTTTAGCACATTTAAAAAAAATGTGAGTGTTCAATACTCAACGAATACTCTTTTCTAGAATGATAGCAGCAGAAATGGATTAGAATCTAACAAAGTTCTAAGACTTTCTTTCTTTTTTTCTTTCTTCCTTCTTTTTTCTTTTTTTTTTTAAAGATTTGTTTCATCCAAGAAAAAAAAAAAAAAAACCCTGGTGCAGCCAGAGTAGAACTCCAGCCAATATTATAACAAGTGTAAAGGCTTATTAGAAGCTGTGTGCCATGTGCTTTAATGCATTATCTCGTTATCATCTAATAATAACCCACCCCGAGGTTAGGTACTAGATACAGTCATTATTCTCTTTCCCTCATCCTTCCCTTCTCCATTTCTTTTTCCATCTGTCTTTCCTACTCTTTCTCTGTTAAACTACAGAAATTTATTGGTTCCTCATCCTGGGGAGGGGAATTCTGAGACTAAGGAGCCAGCACTGTTGGTTTTCCAGACAGGAAGATGCCTTCTCACCATCTTCACATAGGTTTTTTCTGTGAGAAAAAGAGGGAGCCATTATATTCTTCTCTGCATGCATTCATGAAGAAACTAAGACTTTAAAAAGTTAAGTAAGTATTATAGTTCAAAAACTTCACAAGTTAGGATGCAAACATCAGGCAACTCGTCTCCAGAGTTCTGGTTCTTAACCTTTCAGTATCTTCCCAGAATGCAGAAACCAGAGACCCCACCCAGAAGGATAGGCAGGAGGAACTAGGAGCAAGACTGCTGAGGATGGGAGCGAATTTGGGGTGGGGTGCCCTATATTTTCTGAAGGGAAGCGTGACACTTTCATTCACCATTTCTACATGTCTCCCCGTGGTCTTGCTTTACCTGTTTTCTCTGATGACTTTTCATGCCAGTTTGAGTGATTTGAGTTCCATTTTACCTTTACAAGTCATTTAAAAGACAGCATTTTGGTAACTGTTCACAAGGCTCACCCTCTCTGCCACCTCAGCTGGCACTAAATTTTCACTGTTGCGCATTCTTGCCAAAGAAAAAAACCAAGACAGTGGAGGGATGACATTACCAAAATACCCTCATGTCGGGTGTATTTTGGCATAATGGAGGAGGCTTCTACATCAGTGTGGGCTCGGGGAAGGAATTTTCCAGTCAGAGAAGCTAAATACCTCTCAATTTTGCTAATTTTGAACCAATTCTTCCTCTGAGGTCAGGCTAGGGGAAATGCTGTTGAATGCCCTGCACCTTTGGCTTTCCACTATCAAGATTTCTGCTGCCAGATTGTATCATGTGTGGTTATCTTTTTCACTGAAGCAGCCAACTTTCCCTGATTAAAGTTGGGACTTTTCCACTTTTGTCATTTCAAACCTTTTTGATGGGTTTTCATATATAGTCTTTTGCCTCTTATATTTCCTTTACTTTAGGTTTAAATAAAGGTTTCAATAAATATTTCTCACCCACCCACCACGAGACAACCTCTCATAGACATTCAGGGTCTTGTTCTGTTTTGCCACTGTAACAGTGAGAAATAAAAGCAAGGCCACAAGCTAAGGCCAGCTGGAGGAAAGATACTTCTAGATGAGTTCTTTTAGCTGGAGTGAAATGAGAATTGTAATGCTATTGCATCCTTAGCTTTAGAGATGACCAAACTATAATAATCACTAATTTATTGATCATTTATTATATATTTATCACATATATTACATACTTTTTTACCATTCAACCACATACAAACTCTGAACAAGAAAAACTCTAGCTTGAAGAGAAGAGAAATCAAGGCTTAGAGAAATCTGGTACCTTGCCAAAGGGTCACATATCACACAACTATTAAATAGCCTCAGGATCAGAATTCAGGATTTTTGAACTTAGTACTGCTGACCTGATTGCTTGCTAAAGCAAAGAAAACATACATAGGAGGAGTTAACCAAGTGACTTTGGCCAAGTTATGTAACATTTGTGTGCTTTAGTTTGCTCATCTATAAAGTGGGGAAAATGACTCAGAATTACATGATGCTCAAACCAGGAGGTGTGCAAAACAGAGCTCTTGATTTACAAACTGTCCCCTTCTGTCCTTAATTTTCCCTTAATCTCAGTTAATTGACACCACCTCACAGCTGCTCAGCCCGATGACCCAGAAGTTATCTGTAATTCCCACATTTATCAGACTTAGTCCAGTAAATTGTGTTGTTTAACCTCCAAAGTATATCCTGAATCTCGGCATTCATCTCCATCTCTGTTGCCACACCCCGGAAGTCAAGGTACTTCCCCTCATACCTGGACTATTGTGACATATTTCTGACTTTCTCCCCACTTTAACTGCTGTCCCACTGTGGTCTGTTTGTCACTCACAGGACAGACTCAGCCAGCTTTCCACAGTACAAATCTGATATCACTTCCCTTTTTGAAATTGCTCCCTAGTTGAGACCTTTCAGTGGCTTTCCACACAATGCATGAGACAGAAGCCCCACCCAGTCTCACCCTTGATTATTATCTATTAACACTTTACACTCTCCTTTCACCCCTGTTTTACTATGCTGTGGTCTCCTACCTTCCTTCAAGCCTCTTAGGGTTCTTAGACTTGCTAGTGCTGCTGCCTAGCGTGTACCTCCTTTAGCTCTTTCCATTGCTAACCCGTGCGAATGCTGTGCTCACCTACACCTCTTCAGTGAGGCTTTGATGACACATCACCACAGTATGTTCTCCTTGTCACTGTCTATATCTTCACCCTGCGAGTTTTTGGTGGGTGTGTGAGTGTGTGTGTGTGTGCACGTGTGTATATGTATGTATACACACATCTAAATATTTTAGCTTGGGGTACTGCAACAACTAGTATAGACAGGATAGCTTAAACAACAAATGTTTATTTCTCATAGACTGGAGATTTGGAAGAACTAAATGAAAGTCTTAGCAGATTTTGCAGATAGCATCTTGCTGTAACTTCCCCTGGCTGGGAGATCATCTTTCTTACAAGGCACTAATCCCACCTGAGGGATTAGTGGGCCACTAGGCCCACCCTAATGGTCTGATTACCTTCACTTCAAAACAGCATCATATTACGGATTAGGGCTTCAACATATGAGTTGAGGATGAACTCCATAGTTCCTCCATAGTACTAAAATTTAATCTGTCTGTACACAAGTTTATTGTCTGTTTCTTCTAACAGTAACAAACTCTAAGAAAGCAAATATTATATCCTTTGGTAGGAATTAAATAACGAGTTTCTAAGACTAAACACATAAATGAATAAAATTAACAAAAGTCAAAGTTTGCCTAGTAGTTATTTTATGTCTAAAACAGGATAAGTCCTTTATCATACCTGTTCTTCAAGATTTGCTAAGGGATATAGTTTGAGGTTTGATGTCCTGTGCAGACAAAGGACTTTTATCTGAGTATATAGCATAGCAGAAGAGATTCTAGTTATTTTTTTAAAAATGTATTAATTAATTAAAAATTTTTTTTTCACCCTAAGAGAACAGTATGTAAAAGTTGCTAGCAAAGCATCATTTTGAACCAAACCCTTTCATTTGGGGAAGTTTGAACAGATGGTCTTTAAAGGTAAATCATCACTCATTTCCTTGGGGAAACTCACATCTTGTGAAATTGGTCAAAAAGCAAATACTTCTTATGAGGCTCTTGTAGATTTTACTCACGTCAGCAAAATTTCTGCAACGACTCCCCTTTCTCGGTGATAGAGTACTTTACTTGGCAGTGGGTCCACCTCTTCCTCCCAGGGGAAGAGTACGCTAATGTTCTTCTCTTTTGGCAGCAGTGGGAAGGTGGCAGGGTGATTAGAAAAAGAACACTGCACAATTACTCCACACTTTTGCAGTTTAGTTTGTTGTCTGTTGTGTTTGATCTAGTATATTAAAATGTATGTAAATTTATTGTGTCATTTGTTTCTTATCAAGAAGTAAAAAACAAACTTGTCTCTTTTTTCTAAGTAGTAGGTAAAAGATGAAAACATTATTGGAAATGGAAAATATTGTTTTTCTTTCTAATCTTGCAGTAACCAAACTTCACATTTTGCGTATCATGGAGGAGCTTTGATGTAATGTAAGTGCAGGAGGTAAGGATGGTTAGGAAGTGTCATAGGAGGTTTTCTGTTTATTTGTTTGTATGTTGGGGGAACTGTTTTTCCCTCGTGTTTGGGCCAGAGATAGAAGACTGGGTCTTAGTCACTGTAAAGAGAGTGTAAGAGAAAAGGAGAAGCTGCATATAAGGAGACTTGGAAACTTTTTTCCCTAGTGGGCACCGAGTTGACCTTTCCACTGCCACCTGGATATTGTGAGGAAGTGGACCTTGACTTCTGAAATAGGATGTTGAGCTCTGGGCAGCTGACAGTAGTCATTTCTAGTAGCTGTGGAGGGAACCTAACCCACAGCAAATAGAAACAGGGAAATTATGTCATTCTGGAGTATCAAGGTGATTAGGTTGTGCAAGTTTCCTGAGATCTCAGGAAGGGCAGTAGTAGACAGAGGTGACAATCATCAGCTAGGACTGATTTGCTGGGCAAATCCTGAGATCCTTAGAAATATCAGAGGGCAACACTGAGAGACGTTATGAGATTGTGCCACTATGTGTGATAGGGGCTACCTAACCCAGCACCACCCAGTACAAATAGTACAGTGTAATTTAGAATTTTGAGTGATCATAAATGGAAAAAGGAAAAAAGTGAAATTAATTTTAATCATGTTTTATTTAGACTAATAGAGCCAAAACACCATCACTTTAGTGTTTAGCACTAGCCTAGTTATGTGTTTATGGTATTGAAGCAGCTCCCAGGAATAAAGTTCCCAATTGGTAGTGTTCATCAGTTTCCATAATGTAAACACAATTGTCAACTTCAAGCTACAATAATAATGCTAATAATGACAACTAATGATGATTGAATGCTAATATGTACCATGTTCTTTGTCTCTTTCTCTTTTCTCATATCTATACATCTATACCTGTATCTATATATAATCTTTATTGTTGTGGTACTGAGGGTTAAACTCAGGGCCTTCATACTGACTTATATCCCCAGTTGTTTTTAGTTTTTTATTTTGAGAGAGTGTCATGCAAAGTCACTAAATTATTCAGGCTGAACTCGGGATCTTTGTGCCTCAGCCTCCCAGAATGCTGGGATTAAAGACATGTGCCACAAGTCAGGCTCAATCTTCTATAATAGAAAACTAAATGAGGACTAGGAGGTTAAATTAAAAAATTCATAACATGTCCAATGAGGTGAAGCAAAGCTTTGATTTGCATAGATATATTATTCTTCTGATTTTTGCAAGTGTCAAGATGGGATCAAAGAAGGACAGGAAGCCAGTGAGCTAGAAGACTAGAGGGAAAGAAGGATGAAAACTCTGCAGTGAAGAAACTGTAATAAAACTATAGTCCCCCAAATCCAATCTAACTTTGTTGGATTGGGTTGATGCTGGGGGTAGGCAGGACCATATGAAGAATATGAAGATGAAAGAGGCTTGGAGCCTCTCCAAACAAGGAGAGAAGGGTACATGTGTGCATAATGCTGACACAAGGGAGTTTGTGTAGAAGGAGGGAGAGAGAGGAGGGGAAGAGAGAGAGACAGAGAGACAGCGAGACACAGAGAGAGAGACAGAGACAGCAAGACAGAGAGAGAAAGAGAGAGGAAAGAGAGAGAAGAGACAGAGACAGAGCGACAACAAGACAGAGAAAAAGAGAGAGAGGAGAGAGACAGAGAGACAGCAAGACAGAGAGAGAAGAGAGACAGGCAGACAGATCTGAGAGAGAGATAGACAGTGAGACAGAGAGAGACAGTGAGACAGAGAGAGAGAGTGAGTACTCTGCTAGACTAAACCTAGAGCAGAGTGAAGATGGGATGGTGAAGAACAGGGGAAGCAGTAGGACAGGAATCTGGGGGACCTAGGTCCTGGGAAATTCCTAGCAGAGCATCCGCTGGGAGTCTGATGACTGTTGAGGCAGGAGGTTGAAATCCCTTCCAGGTTTAAGCAAGATGAGTTGAGAATTTTGAGCCAACACAGGAGGGATAAAAATAGCAACTGCAGAGAGCACGAATGATCAAAGCAGAAAGTAAGAGGAAAGACAGGAGCAGTTTCTTACCTGCCTGAGGCCAATTTGCATAAATGTGCATGCACGTGTGTGTGTGTGTGTGTGTGTGTGATTTTTGCAGAGAAAATATGCCTTCCATACCCCTTAGACTTCTAAGCATAGTTTAGGCAGGAGGAAATGAATGAACAAATGATGTATAGTGAGGCTGAGTGAACAGATAGAGAATATTACCTTCAAGAAGCGGAAGAGAGGGAGAAAGGGAGAGAGGGAGGAATGAAGACAGAAAGATGGAGAGAAAGAGAGCATAAGTTCTCTGAGCATAAAATACACTTCGTGTGGCAGGGAGATATTTTGGCATTAACAAACAATTTTTTTCTGGCTACATTCTTTCACCCTCAGCCCTCATTTAGTTAGATGTGCATTATTTTGGGGGGAAGAGAAGAAAGTGCCAGCACAAAGCGAAGAAAAAGATTCTCTGGACTTCTGAGTCTGAAAAACTCAGGCCCAAGGGGGAGCAGACAATCTTTGGTAAATAAATGAAAGGCTTACTTACTACCTAGATGAAGGGCAAATCCCCTGGGCTGGAGAAAAGGGCACATTAAGATGAGTTTGGTACAGGCATAAAGGTCCATTCCTGAGTAAGGAGTCTCTGCTGAAGCCTAGGATGAGAGATGGGCTTTAATCAAAACTCTTGCATGTTTTAAGATACAAGATGTTGTTCTAGAAGCTAGTTTTTAAGGGCTTGTCAGGGATCTGCCCTTGGTCTTCTGAGTCTTCATCAACCCTACTTAATGCTTTAGCTCAGTATTTTTCAAGTTTTGTGGAGACATAAATCTCCTGAGACTCTGCATTTCTAAGGAGCTTCTGGGCCAGCTGATGCTGCCAGGTTGGAGACCGTGCTTACTGCATTTACAGTGCGCATCCCATGAACATGGTGGTTATAGGACAGAGACTGACTCATGAGGACCTTGCGACACCACAGAAAGTAAATTTTATGGTCCCACTTTCTAATGAGTATGCTAAGGTTGACCAAGGTTCAGTGTTGCATCCAGTGATTATAATAAGCAAATCAGTGGCTGCTAATTGGCCCTGAAGAAAACTTTTAAGAAGTGGTCAATGCAGGGAATTAACACTGAAAAGCTTTTACAGGTTAAAACAGCAACAACAACAGTGACAATGGCAGCAGCAACACCATATTTGCTTAGGGCTTGTCTGTCTGTCTAGCCAATTGCTTGGTATACTATATAGATTATTTTACTCTAATGCCAAAACAGGAAAGACATTTAAGAAAGGATTTCCTTCCAAGGACTTTGAAGATGACACTAGAAACTCCTGTTTTCATACTGTAGGTAAACAGAAGTCAGAAACAGAAGAAAGCTTGAGTTCTTTTGATACATTTTTAATAATTTTCAGATGTCACAGTTAACTTGGACTGCCACGCCCAACTTCACTGACCATGCACTTACCAGAAATTATTTTCTTACAGTTCTAGACAATGGAAGTCTGAGGTTAGGATGTCAGCACGATTGAATTCTGGTAGAGACTTCTTCCCGGCTTGCAGATAGCCTCTTTCTCGCTGGGTCCTCATTCGGTGGTGGTAGTGGGCAGTGTGCAAACTCTCTGGTGTCTCTTCTTACAAAGGAGCTAAATCCATTTGACTAAGGCCTCTGCCCTCATGACCTAGTTACTGGCCAAAGATCCCCATCTCCAAATACCATCACGTTGCAGGTTAAGCCTTCAACACATGAATGTAGTGGGTGGCATGCAAACAGTCCAGAGCACAAGCTATTGAGTAGTTTGGTACAGTTAACCAGACAAAGCCAGGTGATCTTGGTTAAAATCCCAGCACTTTTGTGGTTAGGTTACTCTGAGATTCTGATTCCTTGTGTCAAGGATGTGGTTTGTAATAACCATGCAATGTTCCTATGAGGATTGAATGAAAGAAGATATTTATCTTGGTACATAGCAAATACAAGATATATTTTCATTCACTAAAATTTCTTTGGGAAAAGGATGGAATTGGTTGGAGAAGTTATTTTCTCTTATTGGATTAGCAGTGGTATGCATTTGGCTTGCTAATACTTGCTTGGATGTATTGATTGCTTATGGGTATCTAGACCAAATAGAGACTTTATAGTTTCATTTAAAAAGATCAATAATGTTACACAAAGTTTAAGAACATGTTCCATAGTGAAAGAACCTGGATTCAGGTCTTAGCTCTGTTGTGTACTGTGTGATGTTAGCCAGCTTTATTCACCTTTCTAAGGCTCAGTGTCTCTCAGCTGAGAAATGGAGAGGCAAGTAATGTTCTTGTAGAGCAGTTGTTAGGCGCTGGAGAGATGTTCCACATACGACCAATAAGCATAAACAAAGTCTCAGAGAGTATTGTATTGCCTTGTTTGCTGTCTATTGTGAATAGAGATACATCATCACCAGGGTTTCTCAGCTTCAAGACTATTCACATTTGGGATTAATAATCTTTTATTCTCTCTCTCTCTCTCTCTCTCTGCATGTGTGTATTTGAGTTAACTGTGATATATATAGCAGATTCCTAGCCTCTATTTACCACATACTAGTTAAATGTTCAGTTTAGGCAACCAAAAATGATTTCCAAATGATCCCTGGTCAAATTTACCTTCCACTGAGAACCACCAGCATAGACTAATTTTCACTATTTCCAATTAAATTAAATATAGTTTGAATAGAGGGGAAGACTGGAGTCTAATTTACTCAGTGTGGACTTAATTTTGCCATTATTATTATTTAAAACAAATTACTTTCAAGATGCATGGGAGGATCTGTAGCTTGATGGTATTGATGGCCCCATCCTATAAATACACATAACTGTCCAAACTCATCTATGGTACACATTAAAATAGATGAAGTTTCTTGTATATTATTGTATGTCATAATAAAGTTGATTTTTTGAAAAAGAAAATTATCTAAATTTTTATTTGTTTAAAAAGTATGTATTTTATATATTCTTGGCATTGCATGCATATTTTAAAATGTAATTTTGCTAGTGTTACAAGCCTGTCAAAATATTTTATTTCCGTAATAGTGGGGTAGTACTGTGTGGCATAGTTCCATACACAGAAAACTTTCTGTGGCTGTTTTGTGCCACTAAGTTTTAGAATTTATCATCACATCCTGAAATAACTGCCAGTGGTCAGTTAAGCTATATTTAAAAGTAAGTACAAAACAATGTGAAGAATGAAAGGGAAAAAATCAGCACTGGAAGAAAAAGAGTTGCCAAGAGAGGGACGAATGATTCTGAAACCCAAATGAAATATCATTACTTGAGTTCACATTTGCATTTGAACTAAAGGTGTATATCCGGTTTCAATGAAAAGTACACATTTCGGGTTTACTAATCTTTCAAATCTAAGATCAAAGTCTAGCAACCAAGAGACTTCTGTATTTAATAGTGTCATTTTCAGTATTGTTTAGACTCTTATTCTTTTCTGGCCCTGTAAATAGTGCACTTCAGGTCTTCTGGAAGAAAATGCAACTTAATTGGGCAAATTAATTGTTTCTAGAGAATATAGTGCAGTATTTCTTTCTCAGAACCATATTACATTGTGTGTGTGTTGAGAGGGTAGATTGCAGTAGTTTTAAGTAGCATAAGAAACAGAATAATAATGAAAGGGAAAGAAAGTGCTCAAAAGGACAGAACAACTGGAATAGAGGAAAGGAAGAAAGGAAAGGGCTATATGTATGTTGGTAAACATATATAAATATATGTACATATATGTATGCTAGATGGATAACTGTACTACTACTATCTCTGTTAGGCCATCAAAAAGAACATTTTGTGCTATCATTGTTTCATTGATCACGTTTGTGCCTGGATTTTATAACCTGAACAACTACTTTTAAGATAACAATATGTAATATATTAACTAGTGTTAATTTCCTCCTTTTTTTGGAATTCTGTATCATTTCTATCCTTTTTTTTTTCTTTTTTGCTTTTTAAAATAAAAAAAGACAAAACAGAGCAATAAACACTTTTGACACAGGAGTGAAAACAGAAACATTCAATCTGTCTGCCCCGGGAAGGTACCTATTATAGAAACTCCCATCGAAGAAATAAAATGATGAATGAGACCTTCACTGGTCATTTAGAGAGATTCACAAACCTGGCTCTTGTGAAATCTTTTAGAGATACAGCTTCACAAGAGCCTGCTCCAAACCTGTCAAATCAGAATTTCTAGAGTGAAGGAATTAGGAATGTGAATGATGTGAAGTTTCCAAAAGCTATCCCAGTGACTCTGATGGCCAGGTAGACTTTGGAGTCATGATACCATCTCTCCTCTACTCAAAACCAAAGTCCCCTGACCAGTGTTCTTTCAGAGCTTTTGTTTAGCTGCTTCTCACAAGGCAGCCTCTGTGAGGAAGTGTGTAGTGAGTAGGGTTTTGATGGTCAGAGATAAAGGGTATGAATTTCTGAGTCAGAGTGAGTATCAGAAATTGAAGGAGATAAGTTTGGAAAGGAAACTTAGGGCTCTATTGTGGAGTTGCTAAAATGTTGAGCTAAAGAATTCCAACTCCTTCCTCTATCTGATGGAAGCTCTTGACAGGGTCATGATCTTACAGAATGTAAGAAGGCTACCAGAGCAGACTCCATCGGAGATGGATGAGAATAAAACCCGAGGGAATGACAGAATATTTAATTTAGGTCAATCAGGAGTAATAAGGACTTTGGTTAGAAACAGGAAAATTGGCAAAGAGAAGGGACATATGGGCAAGGATAGTCTTATAAAATCTGGCTTATTGAGGCAAAAAAAAAAAAAAGTTAAACCTGATTCTGGAGTTCTGAGTAAAAACATTAACCAGGATAGTGACATAAACGTCAAGAGAAAATTAAGAAAGCAGAGGGCAAATCAGGCTTTTGACAGTTAAAAATGTGTTTGTTTCCCTCATTCATACATCAGTCTCTCACCTGTCCTGGGGAGAGCTTTGAGATGACTCCAAGTATGCTCAGAAACAACCTCAAAATGTTTGATGAATGAAAAGCCATAGCAACTATCATCTCTGCTCATTAATATCCCTACTTTATTTTACAACCTATTATTCCTCACTTAAATCATTGCAAGCCCAAGTGCAGACCAGGCTCACACTGCTGCTTTGGTATAAACTAGACTCAGGTGCCCTCTCTGGGTTTATGAATTAGAAAAACAGGCTTAATCTGCATGGATGAAGTACCTTTCTCAGGGTGAGGAAACACAACATAGCTTTGTGCAAAGATAAATCTCTGGCTTCTGGTAGGAGGAAGCCTCCCTTGCCAGGATAAAGAGCTGACAAGCTGAATGCAGGGGCAGGCTCCGAGGTCTTTCTTGTTTCCTCGGCTGACACAGAGCCCCAGTAGAAATGTCTCACCCGTGCCACCTCGATCCCACCTTGCCATTTTCATGGCATTCCATTGGGATGTTTTTGAAAATGTAACCTTATCATATCCTACTTCAAACTCTTCTGTGTTTTCCCTACTCCTTTAGGATGCAGTCCAAAGTTTTGAGGGACAGCTTCTTGGGGTAGCCCCGCTCCTTCACCACCTTTCCCTCTTGCTGCAGTGCCCTGAATGCACAAGTGAGAACAGCGCAGGCTGAATTGCCCTTCCTTGCCCCACTGTTCTTCCTCTCCCCAGGGCAACCAGAAATCCTCTAATGTCTGCAAGATTAACCTGACTCATCTCAAGGAAGTTGTCCCTGCCTCAATTTTAGACGATGCTAATACTTGACTCTGTGACCCTCTCCTCTTGCAATGACACCTCAACCTCAGGATTTTCCAGCTTGTGGACATCCTGCCTTCTTGTCATGGAAACTGTGAATGCGTTTTGTGTATGTCCTTTCCCCCAGCACCAGGAGGCATGTACCCCTCCGGGTTGAATAAACAAGTGCAGGTGTGGTGCAGATTTTGCCATTAAACAAATAAAAACCCCAAACACTGAAAAACCAAAACAACAATAAAATCCCCAAACTCTCAAAAAAAAAAAAACCAAACATTTTCACTGATTTCTGAGCATGAGGTATTCTATTCATTGCTTAAGTTTTCCCCTCCACATTTCATCCATGAAATGGCTATTAGTTAGGAGGTTTATGTTGTATGGAAAGGTAATTAACTAATTTTTCTTCCAAAGGTTTTATTCCAAAGATAGTTTGTTCTAGTTTATGAGAGGTGACTGAAAACTATGGTGAATATTAAAAAATTTGAGGAAAAGTTATGATAGTAAAAGACAGCACCATTTATTCCCCTTGAAATACCTTTGTTACTTCAAACACACGTATCCTGTCATTCCTGCCACTTTCTGTGCAGGTCCTGAAAGCCCTCTGCTGTGAGTGTCTTTGTGAGGTATAATAAAAAATACAATGAATGTGACTGCTGGATGCCATCCACTGGAAAGACAGGCTGGCAAAGACACTGTGAGGTGCTCTCACTCCCCTGCTTCACTGGATCTGGCACCTTGTGACTTCTGGCTCTTCCCCAAAGTGAAAGTGACCACGAAAGGCAAATGTTTTGAATCAACTAAGAATATCAAGACAGTCACGATGACAGAGCAATTAAGACACTCACATAAGTGGGCTTCAGAACTGCTTCAGAAAGTGGTAAAACAGTGGCGTATGTGTGCTCCAAGTAACGGGATGGGGTTTAACGGCAACGTAGACTTTTATTGTAGTGAGGTCTTAAAAATTTAAACACATGCCATATTTTTAAAATCACATCTCATATGTATTTTTATGAAATGCATTAAAATGCCATCAGCACTATCTCTGACGGTGCCTGAGACTGAAATGCCATCAGTGATATCCCTTATGGTCTCCTAGGTATTGTTCCACTGCTAGAGCAGCCCAGTGATGAACTCTGAGCTGCTCATATGGTCTATCAAAAGGTCTCACTGGGAACTTCCAGCCCAGTTCCTATCTGTGTGTGAGGGTGTGTGTGTGTGTGTGTGTGTGTGTGTGTGGTCTGTGTATATTCTCTCCATACAAAAAAGTGAAAAAGCTGAGAGAATGTGGGCAATAGAAAAGAAACAATTTGATATCTCTTGTTCTGCAACAGAAGTTACACTAGGCAAAAGGCTGAGCAAGGGAAATAAGAGTAGGGCATGGTGGTATGTGCCTGTAATCCCAGCACTCTGGGAGGCTGAGGCAGGAAGATCACAAGTTCAAGACCAACCCGAGCCATTTAACTATGTAAAGAGACTTTATTTCAAAATTGAAAACAAATGGAAGGGAAGAGGAATGTAGCTCAGTGAAAAGGCCCTACGGTCAGTCCCTAGATCCCCTACTTACTCCAAAAGGTGTGCTACAGATGGGAGGCCTGAATGTTGGTTTTCTCAGGACAACACAGAATTGACATTCATTCTGCTGTCCAGTTCTTATTGTCTACAAAACCCCCCACAATATTTGTCAGTTTTTCTTTGCAGAAGTCATGCTGTTGACAGAAAGTAGGAATGTTCACAAAGTGTAAGTTTGTGTCCATCAGAGGTTTATCTTTTTCATCTTTTTAGTAGTCATTATAAAATATTTTCTAAGACTTTAACATCTCCTTTTCTTCTTGTCTATATTTTCTGTTATTATTTTTAGGCTTTTTTTTTGCTTTTGCCTCTTTTAGTCATTTTTTTGAAGATAGTTGAGTAAATAGTTGCTGATTCTGTTGCTTAGTTATGATTGTTAAGCATTACATAAAAATTTGGCTTTATATATTTAGCTTTTCTTTCAGTTTTTTGTCTTCCTTTTATGTATGTTGCACATACTGTGCTCAGGGGAATAAATATTATAGAGCTGCTTAGAAGAAACTTGATTTCTAGTTTTGGCTTTATGTCTCTAATACAGTTACCTTAGTTATCATATCTGTTGATAAAAACTTTACCTTCTGAAGCCCACTATGTAGTCTAAATGCAATTTACAATTGTAAAAAAGTTATTAATTAAATTTTATTTGATTAATACTGCAGCAAATTACTTTCCAAGATTATGTTTTGTATCCATTTTTCTTGAAACAAATTCATATAGAATTTATCCTATTATTGATATCTAAAATATTCCTCTTTCCCTTCTTTCCATAAATATATGTTCTCTGTGGGGATTTTGGGGGCCCTACATTTCTACGCTGTGCAATACAACACTAATGTGCTCAGTAAATATTTGGCAATTTGTTTGGGTGCAGTAAATCACACCTGTAATTCCAGCTGTTCAGGAGACTGGGACAGGAGGAATGCAAGTTTGAACCCAGCCTGGGCAACCTGATGAGATCTTAATCTCAAGACCAAAATGTAAAGGGATGAAGGTATAGCTCAGTGGCAGAATTATTGCCTTTTATGGGTAATAATTATAATGCCAAGTTCAAATTGGCAACTTGGAAATGAATTGCCAATTTGAACTTGGCATTATAATTTTATCATTTATTTTACTTCATTATTTCTGTGATGCGAGAAAAATAGTTTCTCGGTAGAATATTTTTACTTTCCAAGTTTTGAGTCTGGTTGCTATCTGAAAGAAAAGAACAGTCTTCAAGAGTAATTTGAATCTAGGTAAAAATTTTGTGTGTGGAAACTATAAAGCGGCTGGAAGAGGGAAAAAAGAATTTTCTTCCTTACAGAAAATTAAGGATATAAGTTTACTGAGTTTTCCTAAAAGGATTAAATAATAAAAAGATGGTAATTTTGTCTAACACATCATCTGATACATAGAGGATGCTCCATAAATATTACTTTATTTTAATGTAATGGACAATGGAACTAGAGGATCACTCTATTACCACATAATCCATCATCCTATTCTCTTCTTTTGTGTTTTTCATTTTAAGAACAATCTGTGTGTGATCTATTTCTAAATATGTAAAATGGGCTCAGGACTTAGTTACATAACACAGTAGAGACTTTGGGACAGCATTTCCCTTAAATCTCTTGTGTGATGTGAAATACTTCGAGGAAGGGATATGTGAGCTCCTACATCAACGGATGATGATCTTTATCTTCATAAGGGACCCACAAGTTGGTTACTGGTGTAATGAGAAATTAAGAAAATAGCACACTTGTATGACTGTCATTTCACAGTCACTCAAATCAGAACTGGAATGCCACAAAAACAACTCCCTGTTAGCCCAGAGGGAAAAAAAAAAAAAGAAAGAAAGTAAAGGGGAAATTCAGATTAGTCACAAAGAAGTTCCCCCGCCTGCCTGCAGAAGTTGCAGAGTTAAAACTGAGAGAGTCCTCTCTGCTCTTTCAATCGCCTTTTGTCTCAGGTTCTGGGACCTTCATCTTCTGATTGAGAGGCTTTGCTTTGGCCTCATCACCTCCTCTGTGGGGAAGACATCAGGCTTTCCCCGAGTTCCTCTTTGCCGCAGCTGCATCTTCCCTGAATCCAGATTATGAAAATGGAAGGGGTTCAACCCCTGGATGAGAATGTGGGAAGTGCACCCCGGCCAAGATTCCAATGGAACAAGTTGTTGCTGGTGGCCTCTGCGATTCAGGGGCTGGGACTGCTCCTGTGCCTCACCTACATCTGCCTACACTTCTCTGCTCCTCAGGTAAGATGCATCTCTCAGTACTTTTTTCTTCCTGCTCATGTGGATGGCAACCACAACAGCTGCAGTCATTTGGATATAATCCAATGCCAAAACTGCTGAGTCTCCCTCACCACCTCAAGTGAGTGTTAAGTGTGGTCAAACACCCTTCTGTCTTTCCTTATCTTTCTTCTTTTTAGCAGAGGTGGTTCTAAGGCACAGGAAATCAACTACTTGTAGATTTTTTTCCCCTCTTTCTTTGCAATGAAAGAATCCTGGTGTTCCTTAATTAGCTGTCACTTGGAAGTTCTGAAACATTGCTCTACAAGTTTGATCTAAAAAGGAAATAAGAGAACAGTTCTACTTTCCTGTCATACTCATAAACTCTATAGGTGCTTCCAGAGGTGTGCTTTGAAAACTGCTAAAGGTATCAATATTAAACCCTTTTACACGGCTAACCTTGCATTTTAAGGGCAGTAATGTGTGTGTGCCTATATGCCCACACATTCAATCCAACAACTTAATCAGAAACTATTTGTCACAGCCTGTCTCTACCAATCACAATTTAAAGGCATCTTTTTGTATAATCCCACTATGTGATGCAGTGAGTGAGCGTATCTCTAGTATTTTCTACACTTAAAATAGTCTTTCCATTTTGCATTTCTTTATTTTCATCCCATGTTTCCTGCTTTTTATATTCTTTTTTCTTTCTTATTTACTGATCCAGCTATATAAATGTCAGGAGGTCTTTAAGAATGTTGTTTACTGTGGCTGTACCACTGAAATGAAATAAATCTATAGTCTTTCCAGGTTCCTTAGTTGGGGCTGTTCTAATAATTTGTGTTCCCCTGGCTGACTGCTTTGGGTTAGAAATATTTTTCTCTGGTGAGTGGTAGAAAATAGAGACTTTGACTTTGGATGGCCATGACATAGAAATTAAACCAGGATAAGATGAGGAGTCCTAGTAAATGCCTGGGCTTGTCCTTGTCTACAGGAAGTAGGGGTTTTCTGTACATAGGCTGGTGGAGTGTGTGGGGTCATGCTCACTGAACCACAGCAAATGCATGTGTCCCCAAATTCCAGACATGCAGCAGGTGTGGTGCTCAAGCCTGCAGACTAGTTAGGACAGCAATATATCTTTCCTCTTCTCGCTGACACATGCATTTATTTCTCTGCAGAATCCTTTGGATGGAATTAAAGTGGGTGCTTTGGGGAGAGAGTGTAGGGGAAGAGTAATGTCTCCTTGGCAGCATGCCCAAGACACAGACCGGAATTAGGCTTCTCTGAGAAGAAAGCAAACAAAGCAACCAAAAATAGAACAGCTGAGTGAACTCACCAGGTTTGTGAGCCCCAAGAGCACATTTCAAATGACCCCAGGGCTATGTGTTTCTTTACTTGAGGGATGATAAAGACAGGATACATGCTCCAGACAAGGTTAGCCAAGTGCAAAAGGGCTCTCCAGAGAGGAGAGAGCAAAAGATGGAACGCAGATGTAGAGCCAGCTGGTGTCTGGGACTACCTTGGACCATCAGTACCCAGGGGATGGAGAAGAAGGAGGCTCCTTTCTGCAAGTTACCCAACACCTCTGCAGCAGAGCTGGGAAGCACAGCTGAGAGCTGGTTTCCAGAACACTAGTCATGATGAGTACTCATGGTGAGCTGATCTCTGGGAGAGAATTAGCTTTCGGTAGTTGTGCTGCTGAAGTGGAAGCTACAGTATGTTTGAGCTGCTTGCTCATCAAACAGCCACCTGTCTACTCTGGGTCCAAAAAATTGGGAGGAGGGGCTCAGATATTTGAATTTCTTCACTTGACAGTAACTTTAATTTTTTTCTTATGTACAGCTAGATCATTTTAGCTAATGTAATTTCTGATATTGTTATAAGACCATGGCAGCACAACAGGGTCCTACATTTATTCTCATACACTTTATTATAGGAAGGAGAATTTAGACAGTATATGTTTTACCTGGAACATGGTGAAATAGTGTTGGTGGCAGCAATGTGTGTGACAGAGTGTGTGTGTAGAGATAGATAGAGATGGGAGGGGGTTAAAATACTAAATTTGGAATTTTGATTGAGGGATGGGTAGCTGGCAGCAGGGATACAGTTAAACCTTGACTTCTGTGAGTCATGGACAACCGTGGTATACATGGAGACGAGAAGAGGTGAAATGCTCACTGTTCATCTGGTTTAACTGGATCTCCTTTGGAAATAACTATGCTTTTCCTCTTATTTCTTAAATTTAATTTTAGCCTTAGAAATGACTTGCCCATATGAATGACTGTAAAAATATGGATACAGTTTCTAAACTCTGTGTTTAGCAGTCAATCTCTCCCTCCAGTCAAGTTCATTAGTAACTTCTCTTTTCTCATTGCTGGCTTAAATTTTGTGTACATGCATGATGTTTTTATTTTTGAGATGCCAGTAAAAAAAATCTCTTACTAGCCCCTCCTATAATTTACATTTCTTTTGGGGCCTTGATTTTCTATTTTTTTATTTGCAACATGAGACAGTAAGACTAGATTATTCCTAAGGTCTCTTCCAGCTCAAAATTCTATGAATATGTTGCTTACATAGTCATTGAAGAAGTATGAATATTTGAGAAATATAAAATGTGCATTAATGAATTTTTGTGTCTACACTTACAGGTTTTTCGGCTCTTAAGAAGAGTCTGGAGGAAACCAAATTTGCACACATATACTTTTCTATACTCAGTTTATATTCCCTGTACTTATCTAACCAACCTATTCTGAGTTAGCAAAATACATTGTTTTGAAAGGGAACAGCAATGGATGCTCTAGAAGAATATCCAAAACGTGTATAAAATTGAATTTTTTTCTTACTAAAACCATTTCACACTGGATACTCTACTGGGGCTGCTGTTGGAAATGTCAGGCTACTGGTCTTACTGGAAAATTTAGCGGGGCAACCATGCAGAAAAACCAACCAACCGACAAACAAAACAAAACACCAAAAACTGACCTATAAAGTGAGAAGCTTTCGTAAATTATATTTGCATGTCCCAGGGTAGCTGAAGACTGCTTCTTCCCCTCCCTTCCCCTTCCCTTCCCTTCCCTTCCCTTCCCTTCCCTTCCCTTCCCTGCTCTGCTCTCCCCTTCCCTTCCTTTCCCTCCCACTTCTCTCCTTCCTTCTATCCCCATATGTCTCTATCTCTTTATCTCTATCATCTGTAATCTCTCTCTCTCTCTTCCTCTCCTTCCCTCCCTCCCTCCTTCCCTCCATCCCTCCCTCCTTTATCAGGGTCCTTTTTAGGTATAAGGGCTTTTAATAATAATTCCTTAGCTAACTAGACTGTCAAAGATTTACATTCTTACCACTCATTTCTGCTGGGAAAAATAGAAGTGTACTTGTAAGTAAGAACACTTGTGAGAAGTGTTACTTGTAATTCAGCCAGTTCTGTGTCAATAGGAGTTAGAATTAGAGCCAGTAGTTTGTTGATGAAATTTCAAGCTAGATGTTCAACTTTTCATTGCATCAGTGAAGACGAGAAAGAGGACTTTGCTTCAATTTAATTAGCTCAAGTAGAGACATGCTCAAGGACAATGGGGAAAGCGGAAGAGGAGCAGGGATTGCCTACATTTTCTGTGGAGTTAGGCAAACCCAGGAGAGAAGTAATGTCTCAGCTGATGTTGGAAAGAAAAGTGGAAATTCTTTATAGGACCTGTAGAAATGAGGGTGAGTAGGGAGGAAGGAGAAGGCTTTCTGGGCAGTATAGCAAGTGGTTCAGAATGGCTGCAGTCCCATGTAAATGGGGAACAGCAGCAGAAGATGAGGTTGAAGATATAAGTGGGGTGGAGAGCAGAGGATGTTGTGAATCATGCCATTCTATGGCAAAGAAAATACAAAAACAATTTTCAGAACTGTTACTTCTCCAAAATTTGCTCCTGTGGTTTCCGTACTGTATTAGCAAATAGAGAGTCAGTCTAATAGCGCCTGGCACTAGGGGGCACCACAGTAAAACTAACCATTCTCGCATCTTGATCCATTACCTACCTCCTTTTCTGAAGGGATAGGATATAAAACATCTCGGGGAGACTAATATTCTTCACTATTTACATCATGAAACTTTCTAGATGAAAGATTTAGGTGCATATATATTCTGATCCAAATACTCAGAAAAGGACAGAATAATTTGGATGGAGATTATGCTGGAGAATGTCATACATAGAAAAATTGGAAAGTGAACAGAAAGGCACTTAGTATAGATGTAGGGATCTAACCTTCCTTCCTAGTCATTATCTGTGACCTCAGCCTTAAGCTACTAGTACTAAGAAGACCCAGCCTTGGTGCAAGGCTGGCCACCTTGAGCACCCCCCATCTCTCTTTGTTTCTTCCCTTCCTTTCTTCTCTCTTTTCTGGAGATTGAACCAGGAACTTTGCACCTATCTACATCCTCATCCCTTTACTTTGGGATGGGGGCTGGCTAAGTCACTGAGCTGCCTAGGCTGGCTTAAACTTGTGATCCTCCTGCTTCAGCCTCTTGGAGTGCTGAGATTATAGACATGAGCCACAGAACCAGGCTCCAATTCTGTTTCTTTTAATAACAATTGTTTTGTGACCTCCACTCTTGGAGAATCCGAAGTCCTCACTTCAGGAATTTTCCATTCACAGAAAATGAACATGAATCCTTGGAGTCATATGAGTTAGATGAGCAAGGCAAGATGTTCCCATTAGTATTTAACCAATGCTGAGAAAACAATGAGCTGTGAAATAGAGAGATGACTTCCCTGCAGCCACAGATGAACTACGTGGTAGAGTTTGGGTGGCTCTGAATTCTCCATCATCCCACTCCTTGCATATTTCATTCGTAATTACCCTCAATAACTACATCTTTTCAACACTTCCATATGCAAAAATCACAAAACATTTCAGATATTGAGGATTCATTGGATGTAACAAACAGGACTTTTGGTTCATTCAAAGCTTTTAACTTCATGATCATGAATAAATTCCCTGAACATCAATTTAATGATTTCCAAAATTGGAATTTGGTTCTTATGAGTATCAAATTACAAATGTCATTATTATTATTGTTATTCATAAACATATTTTCATAAGCACACTGCCATAAAGTATTTATTTTATAATACAGATGCATTAAAAACAGCCCATAACCAAATCTCAGAAAGCATATCACAGTTAGGAATAACTCAATCAACCTATTTTTTTTATTGTATAATTTTGGGGATTAAAAAATCTACCATGAAATAGTTTGACTACTTCTGAATATAGATTTCTAATTATGAACTTATGGTAGTACCAGGGAACAAAAGACAAAGGAAGGGAAGAATTTGCCAGGTTATGAAGTGTTACTAGGGTTAGTGTCTGGTTGAAAGTGGTTCAGGCATCTCATTATAGAGCTGGGAGACACAGTACAGTCTGGTTTCATTTCTCTTTACTTGGACACATTTCACCCAATTCTCTAATGACTTGGCTGCGAATGGGTTAGAAAATTATATCCAAAAGAGACATGTGATCTGGTTCACAGTACAGGAAATGCTGAATATGTGAGTAGCCCAATAATTTTTCAGTAGGTCTTTCATTATTAAATGTACCGTGGGTGGGTTAAAATGTGAAAATTAACTTAGTTTTGATAACATACAAATACTAGTTAAAAACACACGCTAGCTGACAGGAAGAGAGACAGATTCAAACTTTATCACATGCTTATTTAATAAGAACTTGTGGCTAGAAAGCCTTCATACCCCAAGTATTGTACAAGAGGGAAACTGAAGACTCCGATGAGTTTAAGTGACCTGTGCTCAAGGTGGGGCTGAGCAGACAGCCAAGAATGAGCTTGGAAAGCCAGTGGGTGGTCAAAGATAAGGATCGAGCCAACAGTTACTATTACAGAAATTCTAAAGACACACCAGTCACCAAAGGGAATTATAAAATACCTTGTTGGATTATAAAATACATTGCAAAATATGCCTTTGACTGTTCAGTAATATGAAATGAATTTTTGAATTATCTGTGTTGGCATTTAATGATTTTAGCTTCAGAAGCTCCTCAAGGTGTAAACCCGGCCCTGACATAGGGCAGTGAACCCTGGGAACGCAAAGCTCTCTCTGTGGGAATGGGCAGCCGTAACAGGGAGGTCAAGGAGTATCATTCCAGGGACTGTTTTCATTGATGGTTCCTCATTTTTTCAGAGCCTTTTCCTGCTTCAGTTCTCACTTCTTAGCTACATCCTTGAGGAAGGTAGGACTGACATTTGTGTGTTGTTTTGTGCTGGGGAAGTTTGGGGCCTAAAGACTTGGCTAGGGTTTCATAGAAAGGTCAGCGTTAGAAATTCAGGCCAGGGCTAAATTCCAGTCTTTTCTCTTTCTGTTCCACTTGGTCCTAACTCCATAACTGAGCTTTAAGAATGTTGGCTTGCTGTATAAAAATGATTTCTTTTCTAATATCAGTTGCTTTGGAAGAAAAATTGAAGGATTTAAGCTCTGTCACAGAAAGGATTTAAATCTACTTACTATAGTGTAGATAACATGATTAATACAGGTTCAACTATCAAAGAATACCTTATAAGATGTTTTTTAAAACAAAACATTGCATGTGTGATATATTTATAGAGAAGGAAGAGGCCTTATATTCATTTCCATCTTTTAAAAAATAATATATAATCTCCTGGGCCTTTCTAATTCTGTCAGACTGCTTTGATGTGATAGGGTCATTTTTACACACTATCTACAAATGTCTGCTGAACCATGGAGTTGTTCTTTAGGACTTTTGTTACAAATTATTACAAACTGAGTGGCCAACAACAGAAGTGTATTCTCTTATTGTACGGAAGACTAGAGATTATTCAAAATTAAGGTGTCGGAAGGGCCATACTCCATCTCCTTCTTTCTAGCTTCTTCTGGCTCCCAGAAATCCTTGGTGTTCTTTGACTTCTAGCTGCAGCACCCTAAACTCTGCCTTCCTCTTCACATAGGGTTTTCTGCCTTGTGCATTTCTCTGTGTGACATCTTTTAAGGGCACCAACTGTAGTGGATTTAGGGCTCATCCTAGCCCTATTTACTTCATGTTAATTGTATTTGTAGTACTCTTATTTCCACACAAGGGCACGCTCTGACTTCTAAGTAGACGTGAACTTTTGAGGAGACTCTGTTCAACCCACTGCAGATCATTTGTTCATGTGCTACTTCAGCCAAGTCTATGAGGCATCAGTTACCTGTCAGGCTCTGAGGACACAGAAATGAGCGAGGCAGAGCTGGTGCCCTTCGTCCTGCCAGTGAGGATTATTTAGTGTCACACAAATGAGGCTTCACGGCACACACTGCACTAGGCATAGTCTTGATGTTTCAGTAACTGTTCAGAGAGAGCCACCCCGGGAGAGAGGCCTGCTGATTTTGTTACAGCAGAGATGTCAGTCGTGTTGAAAAGATCTGCTCTGTTCAAAAAGGCTTCTTATTGCCCAAGCGCTTGAGATTTCTCTTTTGAACATTGTTTGTCTAATTCCTGAAATAGGAATATCCTTAGGTATCTTATTTTAATCATTTTTAACAAAGGTGGGGCATAGACATCAGGATATTAGAAAGTGAACACGGAAACGTGTTCTAGATCAGCACGGAATCCAGGTGTCCTGCAGCCAGTCTGTGCTACTCAGTTGCCTTCTTAAAGCAACAATTTTTCTGTTTTATATAGCATGTGAGATGGGGAATACATGATTTCAAATTGGAAGATATTGGCTGTCATAATTCTGCTACCTGCTTTGTATTCAAAGATGAATAAGACAATTTCAGTAATCTTCAGCAATTTATTGGTGTTGACTAGAGAGCCTAAAGCCGCTTGCACAGGTGGAGCTTGATCTGAGGGGTTTATTCCACCTTTGTCCAGTGAGCATTTATTTCCTGAGTGCCATTATAGTTGAGAAATGCTTGGAGTTATGGCAATGCAAGTGCTTACATTACAAAACCATCTTCCATTTCCTGAGGGTCTAAACTGGCGCAAGTAAGCTATGTCTCAGTTATTGAGGTGAGGAAGGCAATTCTCAGAACTGTTTTGGCATATTTATTTGTCAGTGTACTTTGAGGAATTCCCTAGTGAGGTGGAACAGGGAACCCAATTTTAGGAAAATCTTTGTGCTTTGGTAAGCTGAGGCAGGAGGATCAATCAAAAGTTTGAGTCCAGTGTAGGCAATTTAGTGACTTAGTCAGACTCAGTCTAACAATAGAATAAATGAAAAGGCCTGGGGATGTAGCTCACTGCTAAAGCTTTGGGTTTGATCCACAGGGGAGAAAGAAAGAAAGAAAGAAAGAAAGAAAGAAAGAAAGAAAGAAAGAAAGAAAGAAAGGGAAAATCTTCCATTTGAGAGTATACCCAATGAGTGCATTAAATCAGTTACATACTTTTGCAGGGTTTCAGGGTGTATACATGTCACAGTGGGTGCCTTGTTGTTTTCTTGCATATCTGAGATTACTTTTAGAAACTGTCAATTGCAAAGTATCAAGGACAATGAAACCACAGTTCATGTTCTCTAAGACAGAGAGGAATGATACTTTTCTAAAGGGAGACTCAAACAGCCTGTAAGGTAGCTTTGATAAGAGGAATTGCAGTGGTTGGGACAGGGGTTATTAGAAATATTACACAGGCTGTGGGGGTGGAGGTGGAAGGTACGGAGAAAAGGGCTGGAAGCAGTGGTCAGCATGGGCAGAGCAAAAGAGAATGTCCTGGGGACACTAAGAGTGGCTTTTCTCTAGGTTCTCTGAAACTCAGCAAGTTCATTATTCAGCAAGATTTTCAAAGCTACATGTCTTTGTCTCTAAGACATGTAACTCGGGATAAGTGTTTTGTATATGGAAGATTCCTTGACCAAAGAACTCATTGCTCATTCTTCCTGCTTCTTTCCCTTGGTGGGGTTCTGAATTTCCTTGACCAGAAGCAAGGACCCATTCATTTGTAATGGGGTTGTTTCCAGGGACTACACACTAAATCCTCTAGGAGAGTGGTGGTGAATCTAAGGCGACATGTTCACTGGGCACACTGAGTCCTCTCTTTCGCCATGAGAGCCAAGCCTAGCATCACTCCAGCAGCCAAACACTCAGGCTTCACTGCAGCATTTGTACTTTGTGATAAATAAGTGGGCCTTGGGTTCCATTTTGGGCACTCAGTGTCTAAAAGGCTCACTGTCGTTTCTCTAGGATGACTGTCTGCCCTCTCAATCTGCTGTAGCGGGTGAGTGTAGAAACATCCATTTTCCTCTTTTGAGGCTCCTCAATACACATTCTGAGCTTGTGACGTTGTGGTTTTATGATCTCTTGGGTCTCCTCTGACAGATATGAGTCCAAGGTGGTGAGATAGCAGTTCTATCCCAGCGGAGGTGGCATGGTGAGCCAGCAAGTTGCCATCACAGATCTGTTTCTCCATTATCCTCTGCTGAATCACACCTCACTCCTAATCTTCCCCAGGACCTTGACACTGTGGCCTGGTGTCAAGAGAGGAACCGCAAGGCCCACGTGATGAGAGTAGAGCCCATGTGCTGGTTTCGTATTTGATCAGTAGCCCTGGCTCCTGTCACAGACACCCCGTACTAGACAAATGCCAAATGAATGTAAGGTTGACAGCTCCATACCACTTTCTAGTGAGTCAGAATCAGAGGCTCATACTCTTTGAAGATGAGCTCTTGAAACAAGTACCTCCTTCTCAGGAACATGGTAGAGGCTGCTAAATAAATACCAGGCATCAGACTACTTCATCTATGTTCTTTAACAGCCCAGTGCTCAAAGCAGTGAGGGGCCAGGAAAGGATCTAATTTTGCTTCTCGTTTGCACCTGCTTGTGGTGTATTTTGTGCTTGGGCCTGGCCTGGTGCTCCTTGTCGAGATAGTTACATCTAGTCAGAACCCAGCTAATGACTGCAACCTGCACTACACAGACAGCTACGCAGAGCTAGTTGAGGAGTTCTTTTTGGAGAACTTCTGGATATTTTGAAATATATCTGAGTATTTTGACAACTATACAAAGATTTTAAAAGCAATCTCATTCAGTATTCTTGATGAAAATAGTTCACATGAATGCTGTAAGTATTTTAATTTTTTTTTTTTTAATTCTTGAGGTTGTGTAGGATAAAGAAAAAGGATGCTATCATGAGGCTGGATTTCAGTCAAGCTCAGGGTGCTGTATTCCTCAGCATTTCTTAGCAGCACTGATTTTCATTTTCCTATCCATGAAACGTAGGGGTTATTTTGAACAGCAAATGTGTGAGATTACTGAAGTGCATGCATGTTGTAAGTTCTCAGGGAGTTTTTATTCTTCTTCTTGAATGCACATAAAATGGTTTACTCTGCAGACCTTTCCTTCAGCTAACTGTTGAATCTCTCTGACTTACTGGGTCTTTTCTCTCTTCTCTCTTTTCAAGAACCCTACATCTGGGTTCTTTCTCCTTTCACAACCAAAACCTGATATGATTTCTTTTTTCATATTCTGAAATTTAACAGTTTGTATTGCTTATTGGTATTTAGTAAAAGTTTTTTTTTTTGTTTTTTTTTTTGTAGAGGGACTATTTTTCTGCTCAGAGTGCAAGTTTATCTAAAACAAAGATGGTATGTTTTATCCTTTTGTGTTCCCAGAGTTGAGTGTAATACTTGCCACATAACAGTCCTTAGTAATTATTGATCCCGTTTCTACCCAAACCACCAAGTTATAGGACAGTCACAATATTCTTCAGCTGTGGAATAGTACTTATAGTAAAGCAAAAATTTAATGATCAGCAGCTTGAGGACAGGCAGGTTTCCCTCCTCCCCCACAGGGCATGGTTAAGATTTTTGTCTCTCTGTACTTTAGATCTTCGGAAGTGTACACTTTAGTGAACCTTGTAGAAATGCCTACTCCTGGGTTCACCCAGACCTTTTGCACCAGGATCTTTGTTAATAAGTTGGCCATCTGGACTGGTTGGTTTTGAAAAATTTCTCAGATGGTTCTAATGCACATTGGCATTTAAGCACCACAGGGCTGATAACTCCACCTGCTGTATTATCATCTGCTTCTAGATAAATGTTATATAGGCATCATTCAGTCTGCTGCACAAATAGTTCATATTTGCCAAGTGGGTACTTGGTTGTGTTTTGTTTTGTTTTAGTCCACTAATGGTAGGACTGAAATTTGGGGTGTGGGGGGAGGTGAGGAGGAGAAGTTTGGGCCCTAAATTTTCCCTACATCCTCTTGTGATAAAGTCAATGTTAATCTGCCGTGTGGTGACTTCTCTTCATGGATGGTACTGAGGTAGCTACAAGGTCACAGAGAATGGGAGATTAACTTAGTCTTTATCACAATTTCTCCTCATTCCATATTTACATAGGAAGTAAAACACCCACTTGTGCAATACAAACTGTACTAAGATTGGAGGGCAAGAGTCGATCTTTTCACTTCTGTGAACCTTAATTTCTACATTTGTAAAATATAATGTTCAGCTAGAAGATAACTTCTTTTGTCCTCTGGCATGGTCTAGGTCTGGAGTTCCCTAGATCAACCCAAATGTGGGAATCACGTGTGCCTTCCTAGCTGCCCCTCAGTATGTCAGAGCCAGAGCATGTCCCCTTGTTCACTGCCACCCCCACAGCAGCAGGACACTTCAGAAACTTGGGAAATGTCTTTGATTTGCAAGAATCTTTCAAAGGATTCTGTAAAGTTAACCCCAATAATGAAATCACAAAGTCTTTCAGATCAGATAAATTAGTAACTTTGTGAATATGGAAGCTTCACATATTTTCTTCCTCTCTTATTAATATACACTTGGAGTTGCAAATTTTAAAATCTAAGCCACGGGAAGTTAGTGCTTGGAGTGATGACAGCGATCTTCTAGTAGTTTTTAAAATTGATAAACTGGCATTTAGAGTGCTTATGAAACTTGCCCAAGTACCTGCCTCATAATCAGAAACCAAGAACTGCACACAGAGTCCTGTGTTCCGTTTCAGATTGCTTGTGGTTCTAACAGGTGGCAATCTATGCTGGTATCACCATCCTGAGAACAGTGGGAGCAATTATTCACCCCAGGATTATTGCGGTGGTGGTGGTGGTGCTCTTGAGAAATCTTCAGAGAAACCTTCAGAGCACTGCCTTAAGCACAAATGACAATAATGTAATCTCTGGAAATGTTACATACTGGGGAGGGGACAATAGATTCTCACTTGGACCCAAGCTAACACTTATTTCACATACTCAGGACACAGAACTGAGGCCTAGCCACTGGCAGGACTTAGAAGAGCTGTCTCCGCTCTCTGCACTGATTGCTGGTTTTAGCGTGGTGAGGTCTGTGAGTATAAGGCAAGTAGGGGATTCCTCATCTGTGTGGGGAGTCCCCAGTGTCATCTGCTTGACTGAGGCTACAACACTGCCAGCAGATTGGGAAGCAGGAATTCCACTGCCCGAGGCATGAAAACAAATTTCTCCCTACACCTTTGATCAGGACATCCTACCAAAAACAGACTTGCGGGTAGAGCTGTTGTTCTTGGCAGGCATAATAGGCTTTTCCCCCTCTATTTCCTTTCTTAGTAGGGAATACAACTACACGGTACTTGAAAAAAAGTAGATCAGGAAACTAAGCATCCTGTTTCTACTGCCAGTCTCAGGATTCCAGGTCTTTTCTCCCGAGGAAATGTCTGCAACCTGTTTTTATTTTTGTGTGTGCATTCTTTTTAAATTTTATTTAAAGAGAGAAAAAAAAAGCAAAACAGAAAAAGGGATAGAAACAATACAGAATTTCAGAAAAAAAATAAGTAGTAAGAAATCACTAGTTGATAAATTACATATTGTCTTCTTAGACCTAGTTGTTAAAGTTACAAAATTAAAGCATACAAAATGGACATTCAAACAGTGAGACTGCAAAGTTCAGTGATCCAGTAACAACTTGGCAACATGGTTATCAGTCCTACACACTTAAACATACATGCAGCCATATCCTCTAGAGCACTTTCTTTTCTTCTTTGTACTTTTTAAGTCCATTATCTGTTTAGTTATATCCTGTTTCAGGTTGCTCAGTACCTTACTGACTTGTTTGGTTGTTGTTATTTACTTTTTAATCACCTTATATAATTCTGTTGCCTTGTTTTTGAGTTTCTCCTCATCCATGCTCCATGGATCAGCTTTGGTGGAGTTGGGAGATTTTTGGAGGTATTTTGTTACTTTGTTATCTACTTTTTTTTTGAAGGTAGCAAAATACAGCAGAACAAGATAGAACAAACCCATGCGACCGCAGTGAAACTACCACAGAACCTCACAGCAGGTCACCAGGACATGAGCAATGGGCTCAATAGTACAGCCCATTCTGTTCACATTAGCTGTCCTTTCAATCAGGTAGAGGAAAATGGAAGGAAATATTGAACTTATAAAAACAGAATATTGAATAAAGCAGTACCATTAATCAAAACTGAGCAAAACAGTAATAAAAATATTTGCCTTCAAAGAGATGGTAGAAGGAAATCCCCCTTACTTGCCATGCTGCATACATTCATCCTCCCAAGAGATACTCAGACCCCCAGTGCCGACTTGATAATGGGGGGGTGGGTGGGATGGATCAATGTCTGATCCTTAGCTCAGGTGCTGACTTCTTTAGTGGGGGGCGGATGGATAGATGTCTGATCCTTAGTCCATGCACTGGCAGGCCCCCATCTGCTTACCACGGTGGCATGTAGGCTGCCTGTTCTCCCAGCGCCCAAAGTTCCAACATGATGCAGAGCTCAAGAATCACTGATAGTTCCTGCCCTGGTGTGCCGCCGGCTTGCTAGGCCCCCAGCTGCTTACCAGGGTGGTGAGTAGGCCGCCTGTTCTCCCAAAGTTGTGTGTGTATTGTTTCAGAGACATTTAATGCCCATAGAAATGTGTATTTAAACAAATATGGTAATAGACTTTGTATTTATTTCATCCTTTGTTATTTCATTTAATGGATCTTTTTGATCCATATCAAACTTCATTGTCTTTGTAACCAAATGATCATGGATAACTTTTTCTTTGTTTATTGTTTTCTTGTTTTGCTATTGAGCACTGATTTGGTGCAAGATAGGTTTTTCAAGCTGTTGAAGAGAAGGGAAAGACCCAATGTGTAAAAAAGAAAAAGATACTGAACTCTAAAGTTCAGATTTTATTGCCTTTTCCCCCTGAAAATAGGATATACTTCCTCCTGTGAGACAGTGGCGGAACAAGCATGCAGGAAGTTTCCAGAACTTTCTCTGAGAGTGTGCTGGGAGTCCCTAGCCACAATAGAAACTGGTCAAAGACTGTTCCATGAGAGAATCTCTATGAATAGGTTTCTCAATCCACAGACTATTGAATACACTGTTATTTAAGTGGGAGTCTGGGAGCAAGTGAGTCAAAACCAAAGAAGATTTTGGCAGAAATGACAGATCTCAGATGCTTACATGGAACAGCAAAATAATCTTCATTTATGTTGAAACATGCTTCGGAAGAGCCAAGAGTCAGGGAATAATTCTGTGTTTAGTCCTCATAGAAAAAGCCAAGTCTTCTGCTTTACAGGTCACTGTATTTCTGCTGCATTGGTATGATCTTCCAATTTCATGCAGTAATTTCACCAAAATATTCTTTTCTTCTCTTAGGTGCAGCACCCTCCAATTCAGAGCATTAGCATACCACTCACTGGTAAGTACTATCAAAAGTTTAGTTGATTCATATTTTTAAAAGACTCTCTTTTCTTTAGTCTTTTAATTTCCTCCAGAATACAAGATTTGTCCTCTTCCTACATTTAGAATTGTCAGAGCCTGAATACTATTTTCAATAGAAAGAAAAAAGATACACATAAGAAAGAGGAGGGTTAGTCCCCAAAATACACGTTTGTCTTTATGTATCTCAATTTCCCTGGGAACTCTTTGAGTAGGAATTCTTGTTTTTTCCAGCTAAGGAGACTAATTAAGGCTTTACTTTTTACTAGTCTGTCTGTCCATGAAAACACATAACTTGCTAATGGTATTGCAGGAAAAGATTGTACCTTAATTAAAATTGAGAGAGGCTCTAGATATGAAGATAAAAAGATACTTTGACTACTGTGAAAGCATCCTTTGGGTCTGTGATTACATCCAGCCACCAATTGGTTCTACATGGATATTTACTTATTCAGTTTAGTTCTCTGAACCTACAGGGAAGCACATTTTGCCCTCCATAATTGGTGCTTATTTTCAGTTCAAAACATGCCTTCTGGGCTCAGTACAAAACCAGAATTATTGAATTATGGGGAGCTATTATTTCCCATTACCAAGGGACATAACCCAAAACAGGTGTCCAGAAGCAGTTGCTTGGCCATTCAATATGAAACTGGGCTAACATGGAACTAAAATAAATTTAGGCTTTTTGGCTTGTACTTGAAATGGCTCTGCACAAAGTTACCAAAGCTGCTATTGCTACTGTTCCTCCTCTTCCTCCTCCTCCTCTTCTTTCTTCTCATTCTCCTTTCTTTTGCCTGTGACAGCAAGTCTTCCAAAGTCACCTTCCAGGAAAACTAGCAATAAGAAATAAAAGGGAGAAGCAAGTCTGTGTTCCTGATCTCTTCTATCTACATCTGATCGAGCCCACTTTGAATCCACATCATTAAGCTTAGGGAACTATCAGTAGTAAACATTATGAGTAAGTCTGATGCCCAGAGCATGTGGAAAATATGCATTTTTTGGTTGAGTAGATAGAGCTTTGAAACAAACTAATAAGTCATGTGTGGGGCCAAGCCAGGTGGCACTGATGCCATCCTTTGCTGTGGTCCACTGACTGAGCAAGAAAGTGAGCATCGAAGTTGCCAGTGCATCCCAGTTCTGAAAACTTAGGAAAACCCTGTAATACCTTTCCTGCCATAGGTCTGATATGACAGTTGTAATCTCTCAGCCCCAAGTCTCAGCCCTACCCGAAATTCTCCTGGTCATAGGTGTTAGTTTTACTCCTTCTTTGATTCTGCAGGTAAAGCAGATTCCAACCTATAGGTAGGAACAGTGCTTTTTTTTCTTTCACTTGTTTCAAAATCCCTCTCTATCACTTTCTCTTCAAGTGGTTCTCTAGGTAAGATAAGTTTGTTGTCCATTGCTGTGGTCAGGGACCATGGTTTTCAAATTCTCACCATATTCTCTTTAGGATGTAAAGAAGAGAAATTGTCCCTCACCCCGAATGATGTTCAGATCATGAAGGTGGAGAACAACTCAATCATCATCAACTGTGATGGGTTTTATCTCATCTCTATGAAGGGCTACCTCCTCCAGGAGGTCAGCATTAATCTTCATTACCGGATGCACCGGAAACCCATTTCCATTCCCATGAGAAAGGACCTGCAGGTTGACTTCACCACAGTGGTCTCTTTGGCTTACAAAGACAAAGTCTACTTGAGCATGAACTCTCAGAATACCACCTGTAAAGACTTCTGGATAAATGGTGGGGAACTGTATCTCATCCAGCAAAATCCTGGTGGATTCTGTGCCCCAGTTGGGATTTGATTGCAAGACTTCTAATCAGGAACCAGCATGAACTCCAAGCTGGGGTGGGCAGGACACAGTCTTCCTTGTGAATGGAGGAGTTCTTCCAGCTCAGCTGCATGGGATGTGAGCAGAAGCATATCCTGTTCCACATGCCCACTCAGGGATATTTAAAACAGTATTTTACCTACCAATTAATTTTATTTATCTTATTATCTTCTAAATCATTCCCCATGATTGCTGATTGCCTTGAGCCCATTAGAAACTTGATGAGGATGAAAAACTAAGGGTCTCTTTCATTCATGTTGTTTCTATTGGTCAGGCAATTGTCAAAATAATCTTATGTCACTAGAAAGACACTTGACTACTATTTTCTGGAAAGATGATGTGTATGGTATTGTCAAAGAGAAGAGGAGCAAGGCATGGGGTTATGAGTCTGCACAAGGTGGTATCTATCAACCCCAGGGAGCCCCAGGTTAAATTGGTTACTGTTTGCATATTGCCTAGACACTTCTCTCATTTGGTGGGAGTTCAAAATGGAAATCATCTTGTGAAAATCAGGATGTGAGGTCACTGTTTAAGAAATATTGTGTACACAGGTGTTTTCATTACCACTTTCCCAGCTTCCAAACATACTCAATAGAAATTTCTCTTCAAAGAATCATCCTGGATATGTGATACTGTGAAAAATGTAATGCATGACATAAAGAAAATTATGAAAGATTTTTCTACAGAAAGCATGTGAGATAATTTGTAAGGGTTAGTTTTATCACATGGTATGGTAATAACTAGGCTCTCAGGGTAAAAGTCAATATGGATTTCAACAATCTGTGAAGGAATAGGCAAACAACAGTCTTTGTCAGAGTAGACAACGTGGCACATTCTCATCTCCCTGTCTATGGTGAGATTCACGTTTGACACTGTCCTTTGTACATATATACCACATTGATGATATAAAAAAAGAGTAAATGCTATAGTCAAAGGAGATTTTATGTCAAAGAGCACTAAGAAGCTATTGTACCTTATGAAAAAAAAGATCTCTGCCTAGAAACGCCGTAATATCACATGTGTTCTTACATTGCTCACTGAAATTAGGATAGTCAGCCAATATCAAGACTTAAAGGAAATAGAATTCCTTTTATTTACCTTAATTGTTCTCCCTTAATTTGATAATGTATCATATATATAGCATTGGGGAAATTTTTGACATTTTTATGTCAGATTTCCAATGATTTGTAAATTCTTTTTGTCAAAACTTACAAATACAAATTTTGATATATATATTTTTAAATTGTAGCAAATATTTCCTGGCTATCTTAATTAGCTGATACAACATATTATAAAATCTTTCTGGATGATTCTGTACTGTCACAGGGATTGTCCTCTATTGCAGTACAATAGTTATGTCTAGGACCACCAGGAAGACAGAGAACTGTTTGTCCTTACACTAAGTGGTCTCAGTATCATTTGGATTTATTTTTTTGATAGCTTTCTCTTTCTTCTTAAACTTCTATCTCCCACTATATTCCCACCTCTCTGTTTCAACCTGTTGTTGAAAGAAGCTAACTAAATATAATACATAAAATAACTTATGTCTAAGGAAAGAGTCATCAAGCTCTCAATGGATGCCATGGTATTCATAGAATTATGATTACAGCAAAAACACTTATAGTGGGCCTACTGTGAACCATACATTGGGTTAAATGATTTTCATGGATTCTGCAGTGTCTTGATTACTCAGAAGATGTCTGTATGTGTTTGTGTATAGAGTTTACTTTTTTATTACTATGTTTTGCAAATTTACTGTTAATTAATGCTATCTGAAAAAGTAAATGTTTATGATCATAGGTAATATTTTTGTAAAAAAATATATTTACTTTATTTTTGGTACTGGTTATTGAATCCAAGGCCTTCACATTGAGCTATATTATCAGTCCTTTAAAAGCTTTTAAAGTTTCGAGATAGGAGTTCCCATAAGTTGCTAAGTTGCCTAGGCTGGGCTTGAACCTATGACTCTCCTGCCTCAGCCTCCCAGAGTGCTAGGATTATGGGGCTAAACCACCAAGCCCAAGCTATATTTGCCTCTTTTTTGGTTTGATATTTGTCTTTATTTCTTGTGAACATGCAGTGTACATGCCAGGTATGAGCCTTTTCATGCTGTGGGCTGTTTTACATTTTTGATGCTATGGTGCCTCCTCCTGGATGCCTACTCCTTTGGAGCTCCTGGCCTGCTCTTCTCATGCTAGCTTCATGCTAGCTTCCTTTTGCCATGCTGCCCATTGTGACTGTACACAAACCTCATTCCTCCACCATCCACCCATCAAAATATATGTGTTCTGTGTTTCAGGCCCTGAAGTCATATACTTCAATGGGTTAATTAGCCAATACTTTTTACAGGAGAGAGATTTATGGGAAGAAAAAGTGAGAAGTCAGAAGATATAAATTCTAAGTTTCACTTAGTTATTAACTTGCAAGTGAAATTGGACTAAATAACTTTGTATTTCTGCACCTTGTTTTCCACTCTTGCTAAATGACAAGAATATTAAATATCTTAAATATTAAATAATATTTAGAGTCTTTTTCTCATAATGGTAGCTCACAATGCACATAGTAAACGTTTATGCACTGGTTGTTATTATATGTCAACAGGGATAACTTCCTTTTACTGTATCAACTTTTAAAAAATTATTTTCATGCAAGCTAAAAATCTTCCTTTGGCCTTCTTGGCAATTCTTTAAGAGTTAACAATTGTTATTTAGTAACTTTCTATTTAAAAAATGCTTAAAGGATTACAATCTTGATCCAAATCATAATGTTTAAGTATAGTGGATGAGTTTCCTATTTTAAACCATATTTCTGTATTTAGGGCTTTGGTGGTTCTCAGGAAATATAAATATTGACATTAATAATACCACTAATAATAATATTGATTTTTACATGGAGAGAAATAAAAGATCTCAAAAATTCAGCATTGGGTATAATGTTAGAGTTACTGTTTGTTCTTTGTTTCTCTGTAACTGATTAACTAATTTGCTGATGAGGATGGTACAAGTTTTCTGGTTTCCAACTTGTTTTAATTATGTTCTCATTGCTGAGATAAAATACTCAAAACCTGAAGTAAAAGGAAAAAACATATATTTAGCTTACAGTTTGTAGAGGTTTCAGCCCATAATTGGCTGGCTCCAAGGCTGGGTGATATGACAAAGAGAGATAACAGAGAAGAAATAGTTCATGACAAGCAGCAGGAAACAGCAAAGCAGTAAGCATCAGCAAGCAACAAGCAGTGATGACAGCAGCCTTCTTTCTGTCCCTTATATTATATCCAGGCTACCCACCCTTAGGTAGCACTCACACCCAGTGTGGGACACCCTTAACTTACCCAGAACTAGGCCAACTCAGTGGGCTAATTTAGTAATCACATAACCCTTCATCCCAGCATCATGTACTTAATCTTAACATCACACACTCTAGATCCAGCTACCTCCAAAAAGTGCCATCTATGACCTCAAGAGGTTTGGGGGATCTCTAGGCACAAATCATAACATTCTGTACCTGGTTCCCCAAAGACTCATGCACATGATTTTATGCATTTCCAAGAGTTGCCAAACTCTTAATTGTTTCAGCACTGCTGAAAATCTGTTTAAAGTCTCTAAGATTGAAGCCAAACTCTTAGCTGCAAGCCCCCTGTACAACTGAAAAGAAAGTTAAACACTTTCAACATTTAATGGCACAAGACAAACATTCCCATTCCAAATAGGGAAATAGAAGTCCAAACTTCAGCAGGGCAAACATTAAGCCCTGTATTTCCATGTGCAGCATCTGGGGCAATCTGTGGCAAGATGTGAACTCCAAATGGCTTGGGTGGCTCTACCTATCCCACATTGCAGAGAGTTACTACTTGGCTTCTCTCTTGGGCTGGCTTTACTTACACATTGTACCTTTCCTCAGACAAATCATGTTCTTGGTGTCTTCAATGTTCTGGAACCTCCACTGTGCCTTCAGCTTCATACTCACAGCTTCACAAACTGCCCTCTCAGATCTTCATACTGCTTCTTCTGAAATCTTGGTGGAAGCTATCCTGACCCCACAACTCTTGCATTCTGCATGCACCTACAATCAGCACCATCTGGATGATGCTAAGGTCTGCCACCAGCTGAAGCAGTAGCCAGCTTCCTTCTCTCTTGGCTGTAGGGATTGAGTGCCTATATTGATGAGCATTCTGAATGCAATCCTGAGGAAGAGATTCTCTAGGTCACTACTATTCTGGAATATGTGCTCTAGAACATGCTGCTTTCTTCTCAAAGCAAATTATTTCATCTTTGAAACCTTGAGGCTTTTGCAAAGGCTGTAGTCCTTCTGTTCCTTTTGATGTCCTCGGGCCATCTTTTCCATTGTCCTTTTCCTTCTCAGCAACCAAGTTCTCATTTGCTTTATCTTTGCAATCCATAGATTCCTTTCTGGCCAAAATCATAACATTTTAAATCAGCCCACTGGGATCTTTGCTTTTGATTCTCAACGTAGACGTGACTAAATGCCCCCAACTGTAGCCATGACATTGCCTCAACATTAGACTGCTTTAAAATCTCTTCTGCAAGATGAAATAGATGTCATCATTAATTTAAGCCTCAGGCAAATCTCTGGACACAAGCAAAATGCAGACAAACTTGCTTCCAAGGAATAACATACATTGTCTTGAGTGCAACAACCAATTTGGTCATTCGGCCTAGCAGAAACCTCCTGGTTTCTTTACCAGCCACATTTATACTAGCATTCTGGTCTTTGGGGCTCTGATAAGAATCTCCCATTAAGAATAGCTTAAAGTATTCCAGGGCTGATTCTTAAGCCCATATCTCCAAACCTTTCCAAACTCTTTCCGCAAGCCCATTCTAAAGGACCCTGAACCACATGGTCAGGTACAATCACAGTAACAACCTCACTTCTCTGGTACCAAATTCTACCTTAGCACTTTTCTCTTCGCTGAGACAAGAACCTGATACCTGAAGTTTTTTCTTTTAAATTTAAAGAGAAAAAAAAAACAGGAAAAAGTAGAAATATTACCGAATTTCAAGAAAAGAAGATAAATAGTAAGAAATCACTAGTTGATACATTACACATTGTTCTTTTAGAAATAGTTATTCAAGTTACAGGATTAAAGCACACAAAGTTGGCACTAAAGCAGTGAGAGTGCAAACAGATCTGTTCAACAATCCAATAAGAACCTAGAAATATGGTCATCAATCCCACACATCTAAACATAGATGTAGCTATATCTTTTATAGTGCTTCCTATTTCCTCTTTTTTTTACAATAGCAATTATACTTTTTTAAAATTTTATTTAAAGAGAAGAAAAAAAAGAAAGAAAAAAACAAAAAAGGGTAGCAATAATACAGAATTCTAACAGAAAGAAAGAAAAAGGAGAATGAGAAAAAGCCTCACTAAGAAATCAGTAATTTGTAAATTATGTATTGTCATCTTGGATGTAGTTGTTCAAGCTACAAAGTTAAAGGGTACATAGTAAATATTCAAACAGTCAGACTACAAACAGTTTTGCTGAAAGATCCAACCAAGATTCAGCAATATGGTCATCTATTTTACACACTCAAACATACATGCAGTTATATCCCTTAGAGCACTTTCTTTTCCTCTCTTTTTTACAATAGCAATTACACATGTTGGTTTTATTACACTTGTAGTTCCTATTTACTTTTTACACTAGAGACACAATATAATATTTATAAATATGATTCTTATTTGTTTCACTAATGAGGATAGTCTCAAGTTGTCTCCATTTGCCTATGAAAGCCTCAAGATCAACCTTTTTTATAGCTGAGTAATATTCCATTGTATAAAAATGCCACATCTTTTTCATCCACTTTGCAGTTGATGGGCATCTTGGTTATTTCCAGGATTTAGCTATCACAAATTGTGCAGCTATGAACATGGGTGCACATATATCACTGTGATATGAACTTTTCAGTTCTTTGGGGAAAATGTCCAGGAGGGGAATAGCTGGATTGAATGGGGCTTCCAATCCTAGTCTTCTGAGAATTCTCCATATGGATTTCCATAATGGTTGCACCAGTCTACATTCCCACCAACAGTGGAGCAGTGTTCCTTTTTCCCTGCAGCCTCGCCAACATTTGTTATCAGTTGATTTCTTGATGGCAGCTATTCTTTCCGAAGTAAGGTGGAATCTCAGTGCTGTTTTAATTTGTATTTCTCGAATGACCAGTGATGGCAAACATTTCTTCATGTATTTATTTGCCATTTGTATATCTTTCTCTGAGAACTGTGTGTTCATCTCACATGCCCATTTTTGGAGAGGGTCTTTGAATTTGAGGGGATTGATGTTTTTCAATTCTTTATATATTCTGGACACAAGTACTTTGACTGAGGGTTTGCTGGTTAAAATTTTTTCCCACTCTGTTGGTTTTCTTTTCACTCTGTTGGTGATTTCCTTTGAAGTGCAGAAACTTTTCAATGATGTGAGATCCCATTTGTTGATTCTTTGAAGTGTTTCCCGTGCAGTTTGCATTTTGTTCATGAATTCTCTGCCTATCTCTATGTCTCCAAGACTTCTAGCTACCTTGTCTTCCAGTAGATTTAGTGTTTCTGTTTTAATATTGAGGTCTTTGATCCATTTAGACTTTAGTTTTGTGCATGGTGATAGGCTTGGATCTAGTTTCAGCCTTTGGCATGTAGAGAGCCAATTTTTCCAGCACCATTTATTAAAGAGACTATCCTTCTTCCAGTGGACATATTTAGCCCCTTTGTCAAATATCAGGTGGATGAGTGTCTTTGTAGTTGTGCTTGCATCTTCTAATCTGTTCCATTGATCCTCAGGTCTATTTCTTTGCCAGTACCAAGCTGATTTTATCACTGTGGCTTTATAGCAGTGTTTCAAGTCAGGAATTGAGATGCCTCCTGCCTTGTTTTTGTTGTCTAGAATTGCCTTTGCTATTCTAGGTTTCTTCTGTTTCCAAATGAATTTTAGGAGTGTTTTCTCTATATCTTTGAGGTATGTCAATGGTATTTTGATTGGGATTGCATTAAATCTGTATAACAGTTTTGGGAGTATAGCCATTTTCCCAATGTTGGTTCTTCCTAACCAAGAGCAAGGAATACCCTTCCATTTTCTAATATCCTCTTCAATCTCCTTTTCTAGCATAGTATAATTTTCAGCATATAGGTCTTTTACATTTTTAGTTAGGTTGATTCCTAAGTATTTCATTTTTTTAGATGTTATTATAAAGGGCGATATTTCCATAATTTCTCTCACAGTGAGTTTTTTGTTTGTGTACAGGAATGCTATTGATTTTTGAGCATTGACTTTGTATCCAGCTACACTACTGAACTTGTGTATTACCTCTAGCAGTCCTTTAATGGAGTTTTTTTGGTCTTCTATATAGAGTATCATGTCATCTGCAAATAGTGATAATTTAACTTCTTTCTTTGCTATCTTTATTCCTTTTATTTCTCTATCTTGTCTGATTGCCCTGGCTAATGTTTCCAGAACTGTGTTGAAAAGGAGTGGTGAGAGTGGACATCCTTGTCTTGTTGCTGATTTTAAAGTGAAAGCTTTCAGTTTTTGTCCATTTAGTATAATGTTGGCTGTTGGTTTGTCATAGATGGCCTTTATAAGGTTGAGGTAGATGCCATGTATTCCGAGTTTCTGAAGAGTTTTTATCATGAATATGTGTTGGACTTTGTTGAAAGCTTTTTCTGCATCTATTGAGATGACCATGTGGTTTTTGTTTTTGGCTCTGTTGATGTGGTGTATTACATTTATTGATTTGCATATGTGAAACCATCCCTGCATTCCTGGAATGAACCCGACTTGGTCAGGATGTATAATCTTCTTGATGATTTGCTGCATTCTATTTGCCAGTATTTTATTGAGAGTCTTTGCATCAATGTTCATTAGTGAGACTGGCCTATAGTTCTCTTTTTTGGTTGCATCTTTCTCTGGTTTTGGTATCAGAGTAATACTTGCCTCCAGGAATGATTTAGGGAGGATTGCTTTTTTCTCAGTTTCATTGAAGAGTTTAAGGAGTACTGGCATCAAATCTTCTCTGAATTTCTTGTAGAATTCAGCTGTGAATCCATCAGGACCTGAACTTTTCTTTGTTGAAAAGTTTTTAATTACATTTTCAATTTCAATAGTTGATGTTGGGTTGTGCAAAATTGCTATATGTTCTTGGTTGAGCTTTGGTAGTTCATATGTTTCTAGAAATCTGTCCATTTCCTCAGTGTTTTCCACTCTATGTGAGTAGAGATTTTCTAAGTAGGTATTCATGATCTTTTGAATTGCCATGGGATCTGTAGTAATTTCTCCCTTTTCAGTTCTTATTGCATGAATTTGGGTTTTTTTCTTTCTTTCTCTTGATAAGGTTAGCTAGGGGTTTGTCAATTTTGTTGATTCTCTCAAAAAAACAGCTTTTTGATTCATTAATTCTTTGCATTGTTTTTTTAGTTTCAATTGCATTGATTTCTGCTCTAATCTTTACAATTTCCTCTCTTCTATGAGCTTTGGGTTTAGCTTGCTCTTCTATTTCTAGATGCTTGAAATGGAGCATTAGGTTGTTTATTTGTGCTTGTTCTGTTTTCTTGATATGACAGTTTATTGGTACATATTTCCCTCTTAAGACTGCTTTCATTGCATCCCACAGATTACAGTATATTGTTTCTATATTTTCATTGAATTGTAGGTATTGTTTTATTTCTTCTTTAATTTCATCTGTAGCCCACTGGTTGTTCAAAAGGCTGTTATTTAATTTCCATGTATTTATGTAGGTTTTACAATTTCTTTTGCCATTAATTTCCAATTTCAGTGCACTATAGTCAGACACTATGCATGGTATGATTTCAATACCTTTGCATTTACTTAAGAATGTTTTATGGGATAATATATGGTCTATTTTGGAGAATGTCCCATGTGCAGCTGAGAAGAATGTGTATTCTGATGTGGTTGGGTGGAGCACTCTGTAAACATCTACTAAGTCCACTCTCTCACAGGTATGATTCAGTTCTGTTATTTCTTTGCTGACTTTTTGCCTAGTTGATCTATCTCTTTGTGACAATGGGCTATTAAGATCTCCTGTTATAATTGTGTTCTTGTGTATTTGGTTTTTCATGTCCATTAGTATCTGTCTTATATAATTGGGTGCTCCTGTATTTGGCGCATATATATTTATAATTGTTAGTTCTTTCTGTTGAATTTTACCACTAATAAGTATGTAGTGACCTTCTCTATCTCTTTTAATCCTTTTAGGTTTGAAGTTCACTTTGTCTGCAAATAGAATAGCTATCCCTGCTTTTTTCTGGGTTCCTGTTGCATGGAATACTTGCATCCTTTGACTTTCAATCTATGAGTTTCCTTTTGGGTCAGATGTGTTTCTTGTATACAGCATATTGTGGGATCCTGTTTCTTGATCCATTCTGTCAATCTATTTCTTTTTATAGGTGAATTGAGGCCATTTATATTTATGGACATCACTGATATGTACTGGCTCGACTTTGCCAAGTTATGTTCCAGTTGTTTCTTTTTGCTTTTCCTCTTATTTAATTGCTTATCCTACCTGGTCATTTCTTTCTGTTGTTGTTTTGGGGATTGTGGTCATTTTTATCTCTGTCTAGTATGTCCTTCAGTACGCTTTCTAGGGTTGGTTTGGTGGACATGAATTTCTTCAGTTGTTGTTTTTCATGGAAGTATCTTGCTTCTCCATTAAACTTGAATGAAAGTTTTGCTGGGTACATCAGTCTGGGTTGAAGATTGTTTTCTTTCTGGGCTTGAAATACCTCACTCCAAGATCTTCTTGACTTGAGGGTTTGTGCTGAAATGTCTGCCGTGATTCTAATGGGCTTTCCCTGATAGGTGAGTTGTGTCTTTTCTCTGACAGCTTTTAATATTCTGTTTTTATGCTGTATATCCGAGATCTTAATTATTATGTGTCTAGGTGTAGATTTATGTTGATTGTGACTGTTTGGTGTTCTATATGCCTCACTTATCTGCATATCAGATTCTTTCCCCATGTTTGGGAAATTTTCTGCTATTATTTCTGTAAATACTTTATGTATGTTGTTTGCCTGCACTCCTGTATCTTTGCTAATGCCCATTATTCTTATATTGTTGCTCTTGGCATCATCATGAAGGTTCTGGATTGTCATTTCATGCTGCTTTTTATTTTTAAAAGTTCTATCCTTTCCTGATCACTAACTGTGATCTTGTCCTCAAGGTCGGAAATACTATCCTCAGCTTCCTTTAGGGGATTTTTCACGGTTTCAATAGAATTTTTTGTTTCTTGGATGTCTCTTTGAGTTTGTATCATGAATTCTGCTTGTTTTCTATATTGTTCATTCAAAGTTTCAGTCAGTTTCCCATGCTCATGTACTTTTTTCTCTAGTTCTTCTTTAGCTGCATTCAACAACTCCTTTACTAAAGTTGTTATTTCTATCTTTACATGGGAGAGTACTTCTAATTTGATTTCCTCTATAGCCTGATGGAATTGTTTTTTTTTCATTTCACTCACTATCTTTTCAGAGATTCCTGGTGTGTTACTTTTGGGGTCCTCTATTTCAATGTCTCCTATACTTGCTTCTGGTGAACTATATGTTTGAGACTGCATTTTGCTTTTTTGTTTTGTCATTTTCACTCTGCCTGGTGTTTTCTATGTGTAGCAGGGGATCACACACACTCTTTTCAGACACACCAAAGTCTTACAGTTAGTTGGAGGGGGTTTTACTACTGGCCCTATTGATCTGCTGTACATCTCTATTTTAAGGGTATACTCACCACATTGATACAGTCAATCCGGTGTAGTCCAAAGTTCACCACCTGGGAGCAAAGTTCCAAATTTTCTCACACTAACTGGATCCCGCTGAGATCTTCTGATGTTCCAGGTGGGAGGCCGGGCCCATCCATAGCAGTCCAGGGCAGTTTTCAGTCTTGGGCGGGTCTCCTTGATGTTCCAGGAGGCAGGGCAGGCCCACGGTGGAGATTCTGGGCAGCCTATGCCTGCTACCAGCTTCTGCTAAGTTCCTGGAGGGAGGGTGGGCCCACGGTGGAGATTCTATGCAGCTTACCCCTGATGCAGGCTTCTGCTAAGTTCTGGAGGGAGGGCTGACACCTGAAGTTTAAAGAGGAGATTTATTTTGGCTCACAGTTTGTACAGGTTTCACTACTTTTTATTTGCCTTTAATTTTGGTCATCAGATCTGCGTCCAGGGGATGATTGAACTGGCAATGTCCATCTTGCTTTTGCAAAGATACCACAAGTTCTCAGAACCCCTTCTTTGTAATTCAAGAGACAGGTACACATAAAGTTCTTCCATGCATTGTTCTAGTCTCTCAAAACCGCTCACTTTATTTCTAATGCTGCAATGGTATCTCTGCTTACAGACAACTGCATCTGCTGTATCAAGAGGTGCTCATAATTGCTAATGGGCTTGTGTGGCATAGTCTGGCCACAGCTATCCCTACGCTACCTCTGATGCTGTGGTGACTCTCTAGTCCCTGGAGTGCTTCTTGTTTTTGGCTTCTCTGACATCACCTTTCTGGCCTTTTCTTTCCCTTCCCATTTTTTTCCTGTTCTTGGATTTCACTGTCTTTCCTCTTTCTCTGCCTCCCCTTCAGTGACAGTGTCCTTCAGGGCTCTGTTCTCACTACTTTTCTTTCTCTGTGCCAAAGGCCATAGTCATCTATGTGTTTTATTGGTTAAATTGAATGTAGTTGCCAGGATTTAAGCCAAGAATTTCTGGCTTTTGTGGAAAAAAAAAAAAAGCCAGGAGAAGTTTTCAAAAGGAGAAGTAGATTTCTTCTTCATGGATATTCTGTTTTGGTTATTGCTGTTTTTTTTTTTTTTCTTCCAGTACTAGGGGTTAAATCTAAGACCTTTGCACTGAGCTAGATTCCCATCCTTTTACAATTTTTTATTTCTGTACAGGGTATCACTAAGTGCCAAAGCTGGACTAGAACTTGCAATCCTCATCCTTCAGACTCTCAGTGTATAAAGCCCCACCCACCTCTGGCCTCTATATTCTCAATTTTCCCAGAGTCCCCATCATTTGCAAAGTGTGCAAATATGCTTATTCAAATTCACTCTACTCATTTACTACCTGGCTTTATGATCTCTGCTCTATACATTTGCCAGTGTCATTGATTTTAATGCCCTCAATCATTGATCATATACCAACAACATATAAAATCATCTTCAGCCATTACTGGTGTGGTTATTAATAAAATACCACTTATTGAATATTCATTGTATACCATACATGTTAGCAGTAATAACTATTTAATTCTATTTTGTCAAGGACTCTGAGGTAGTAACTATTATGATTCCTATTTTATATATGTTAAATTAGGGCACTAAGAAGTAAAGTTTCCCAAAGGCTTGCAACTATTTAACACTGTAGTGAGGCTCAAATTCAAGATCAACAATAGCTGACACAGGACAACACTCTCAATCACTGCTACTCTGCCTCTACCGGGCATAATATGTACAAAATGGGAAACTCTACTCAGTATGCTCACAGTTAAATGTTCTGTTTTCCTGCCAAGCTCCTCCTCCTGGTTCACTATATTGGCTAAATGCATCATAAGCATTTCTGAATCCAGAAGCCCCAGTACCTGCTACTTTCCTCCTTCACCCTGTCTCTGCCCACAAGTTTGTGGACCATGGCTTTCCTGGCTATAGAAATAAGCTTTCTCCAGGTCTGCTTGCCTCAGTGAGTGCTGGTCTGATGAAGAAGGTGACATACATTAGTTTAATGAATAAATGAAAGGAAGAAACAAAATGAGGCAGAGTGTCATGGTGGAAAGATCATGATGTTTGGAGTTTAGTTTTAAACTCTGAGTATGCCAGTGATTGGCTGTATAACCCAGAAATTTTAAAAATCATTGAAGAGAGACTAAGGAAAAATAAAGTGTAAGAGTCAAGTTTATATTATTTTGGGAAATGATATACACTGTGCTTATTACATTCTTATTACATTCAGAATTAATGTTAATAATTACTATTAATAATTAATGTTAATAATGTACTGTCTGGTTTTTAGTAGCAATTAAAGTATCAAATAGGGTGTTATGATCATTAAACATAATCCTTTATTTCAACCTCTCTATACATGTATTACTTAATACTAAAATATATCTTGTTCCCCAAATTAAATTTTGGGCATGTCTTTGGAATCTCCCTCTTACAGAAGCCTCTGTTACAGAGAATGTGGGTGGTTAGAGCCTTCTCAGTGGCATTCCTAGTAACTAGCCAGGGTAACTGTTGTAGCCATTTTTTCATTCCATGGGACCAAAGCATGAAAGGAGGTTATTGAAATGCAAATGTAAATGTCACTTAGGAGAGTTGTCACAGGAAAGCTATTGATGCTTTTTTCTCCCTTGTGTTCCTCCAAAAAGCTGGTTACATAGTTTATTTTGATCTTGAAAGTATGAGTTTAAGGCTCTTTAATTCCTCTGAGATATGGTATGGGGGTCAACCCAGGTAGCGTTCAATTTAGGAACAGACAAAATATTGCCTCAGGAACAGGAGACTAAGTACTCAGAATGTTCTGTAATATGCCAAAGTCCTTGCAAAATCTAGAGCTCCTGTTCCCCAGAGCATAGTTGAACACATGCTTTGAACAATATTTGGTTAAGGGAACTGGTTGATTTCATTCATTTGCTTGTCTATACCAAGAGACAGAGCGAAGTTAAAAGTCTAAACACAGACTCTTAGCATATGGGTTTTCTTAGAGATCTGCAAAGTTCTGAGGGGAGAAAATACTTTTACTTTCATGTAGATTCTCATTATAACGTTATAAAAGATTTTCATTTTTCCTGCTGATTTATATAACTATAAACTTCTTAGGTTCTTGAGGTTTGAGGTTAGAATAATAAACATAACAAAAATAAAAAATAATCAATATATTATTAAGAAATAATCTCTAAAGGCTCTTTCTGTGTAGCGCTCTACTTGTATTTATGTTGAACTGTTTTTTAACAACAAAACATACCACTTTAGTAATTTTTAGTCTATGATAATCTATATTTACCATTATAATTAATTTTAAGACAGAACATTCTATAGCCTATTGAGGCAGGAGATTAGGGCATGGAAAACTGGTTGGGGAAGTGGGCTTGACCTGCCAGTCATAGAATTTCAGGATGCATCTGCAGAACAGCTCCCAAAGTCCAGTATTTGGACTAATCAGAAAATGTTATCATCAGTTCTTCTAGTAAGAACCCAGCCAGTTTTTGATCAAATGACCTAGGCCTGATGTTGACCTGAGGAGTGGGAGATACACAAG